>JBBIGB010000149.1:4928859-4950265 GCA_037577075.1 Alestopetersius hilgendorfi | reverse complement strand
GTAAGGCTTTGAGTTTAGTTTTAAAAACATTTAAAGACAACAGTTCAATCAATTTCCAATCTTTCTGCAACAAGTTCTGTATTATGTGATGTGATATGCATTGTTGTACATTAACATAAAATCTGATCTGACTCATCAACCTGGACCACATGTCTGACATGAACCCTTCTACAAATGTGCCTCGAAACGGATTGTAAAAAAAATCAGATTTCATGTTGCATTTTGGTGTTTAGACTGCAGAAAATTGGTTCTGTTCAAATAAGAAATTAATGGATTTGAGCTGCCTGTCTGTACAAAGCCAAACAGAATTGCTTGTGTGGTTTTTGACAGCAGTTTGTATGGCATACTGCTGCGTATAACTGCTGCAATGACACCAAACATCTCTTGACTTCTTGACTTTATTTGAGAAAAGAAAGAAGATTTTTGTCTGAGTTCATTTTATAGCAATTTGTGTTCTAATTGCTTGCTGTTGCTGCATCCGCTAACTACTCACATTAGCCGGAGTCAGCAGTAGACTGACAATCCAGCACGCCACCCTGTCACCAGAAAGCTGAGCCCGAGCACCCTGTTTGGACACGAAGGTCAGTGGTGTTCCTGGCCTGGAGAAGGTGATCCCCCTGCGTTCCTGTTAAAAACCCTCTCAGGGCTGTTTAGCCGACCCGGGTCGTCTTGCCTTTCCCCAGCCTGCTTATGCCAGCGCCCCCCCTTCGTCTGCCAAGCACAATTACTCACTCATTAGACCTCCAGCCCCTCCCTTTCTCACAGCCTTGTTGCATTGAGTTACCTTAGGATAAAGAGGTCTGGGTAGTGTGTGTGTGTGTGTGTGTGTGTGTGTGTGTGTGTGTGTGTGTGTGTGTGTGTGTGTGTATGCGTATGTGTGTATGTGTGTGAGAGGGAGCGAGTGAAAGGGAAGGGGAAGCTCTTAAAAGCAGTGGGTGACGTTTGCCGATTCAAGGGGAACCTGATCTCACCCAGCGCTCTCTCACATGCTAATCCGGAGTTCCGAAATCTCTCCTCTTCTCTCTCTGTCCCACTCAGGCTGTCTCTCCCTTATAATTCACGGTTTGAATCGTTGAGTTTGTTGCATTTTTGAAGTCAATCAAACTTAATGTGGATGTTTCAGAGAAGAAAGTGCTTAATATGACAGATGAGGTGGCACAACATTAAAAGAGCCCATATCATGAAAAAATACATTTTCCTTCCTACAAGACTGATATAGTGCATAAACACTGTCAAGGTTACACAACTTCCAAGTCCATACAGTACATATATGCAAATTTAGCCCTTTTTGAGTTTTTTTTAATGTCACATAAACATTCAATTTGTACATAACCATCTATTCAGCTTATAACAGCTTACACATTGCCCATCCAGTAAAAGCTGTGTTATGACTGCTTTTTAAACATTTAAAACAAGAGCGCATTTACACATATCAGTCTTGAAAGCATGTTCACAAAAACAGCCTGTTTACTGGAAATCATGACTGTTTTTAATACATAAAACAATGCCAACATCATAAGAGGACCTTAGGGGAAAAAATAAAATGCAAGAAAGCTGTAGGATATGCAACCCTTAAAAAATACCAAAGGCATTTACAGGGTTCTTATCACCATATCATAGAAAAGCTATAGCTTTGTTGCCCTAAAAAGCTTTTCAGAGGTTTCATTGACTCTCAGTGGGCGGCTCTTTAAAGGGAACCTTTTGCATTTTTTCTGTATGATCTCTATCTGCCATCTGCCTCCCTATCCGTGTCTGATCTCTGATCTATATCTGTAGCATACGGTCGTACACTTCCCTGAACAATCTGTTGATTCAAAACACAGATAAAAATCAGATGTAAATGAAAAACATTTAAGTAAAATGTCTTCAAAGAGCCCCCCGCCCTGTGTATTCCCTACACTTACACATGCACTTCATCCCTGCAAGGGCTTGTTAATTAGTTCATGAGTTGGATCAGGTGTGTTGGCAGCATGGAGTACACTGATGTGCAGAATAGGGAGGTTTCCAGAACCTGTGGGTCACTGTTATATGCTCCAAAGGAACTTTATTTATTGAGTGTATATGACCCAAAGATTACGCCGTTTACACTTGATGTATCTGCCTTACACTGCATTTTGTACCAGATCTGTTTCTGTATCAAATCTATTTGCAAAGGTAATAATTTATCTCTGTGTGTTTGTATAACAGTGTGTGTGTGTGTGTGTGTATGTGTGTGTCTGTGTGTGTGAAAGAATACTAAAAGGATGTTTCACATAGTGTATAAAGCCTGATTTTGATAAATAGCTTTCCGTCAGTACAATTGAAATTGAATGGAACAGTTCATGTTCGTGGTCTCAGCTATGAATGAAACATTGTGATTAGGTGGAAAAAGGGGTGGTGGTGGTGGGAGACAAAGTACAGTGGAAGAAAACATCTAAATGTCCCGGACGACACACTATCACCCACCCTTTTCCTTGAATGCACGGTTGTTATAGCCGCTGTTTTCATTACAAGGTGCACTAGTTCATTTCGCTGCTCATTCCTCATCTCGGCAACGATGCCATGCATTCTAGACTTAATATCCTCTCTCGCTGCCACTGTATAATTGACGCCCCCTCTGCCCCGGAGCACAGAGCGAGTTCAGAGAAGTGGAGAGAGGAGGCGAGGAGCTGGAGAAGCGAGAGGGTTAGAGGGGAAGAAAAAGGAGTAAAGAGTGGCGGTGGTGGTGGGGGTGGTGAGAGGGGCTGCGTCCCGTGGCCCCCGGTCGTGAAGCCTGTGAGTCGCACTTCTTCTCTCCCCCGCAACAAACACTTTCATGGCTCAACAGCCGGTGGCGACTCAAGATGCGATTTCTACCCCCCCTCCAAACAGCCAGCGGGGCCCCCAACAAGCCTTATCAGCGGCAAGCAGAGGACCGCAGAGGCCCAGGCAATTTGAGCCCTGTGATAGACACGGCAATTTCCGCATGCATGGGCCCTGAATTCAGGGGAAGAGGATGGAGGAGGAGATCGAGAATGAGGGGTTAGAGGATGCAGAGGGTGAAAAAAAAGGGTGAAGAGGGCTAGAGAGACAAATAAAGTAGAACGCAATGAGGGAGTTGCTCACTTGGTTGTGCCGGCGTCAAGTGGGAAAGTGTACTCTGTTGTGATGTTTTTGAGGGCATTCCTTGGTTTATATTGTATAATGTAGAGGCTTTTATAAGGATCAGACATATGGTAATATTGTTCTTTTGTTTAGGTTGTTACAGTTTGAGTAAGAGTATTCCATAACAGTCAGCGGCCAGCACAGTTCATTAAAACTAGTTTAGATGAGATGTTTCAGGTGCTCAAAAGTTTGCTGTATTGCTGGGAGGCTTTGCGTTTGGATCCCAATCACATGAGACACTGCCCAGAGGAAACTTTTAATGCTTAAATGTTGCTCTTCATACTCAGGAGACCTAATGGAGGTTCTCCTAAAATTGAAGGGTTGGAGGCGATGGAGTGATTCGTGCACAGCTTGTTAGCCAGGGAACTAGCATAGCCGTTAGCTGGCTAACTTATCTGCCAGAAACTGAAACCAAATATTAATTATGTCTTTGTTGTCTGTTTTCATGTGTACCAAAACCATATTTCTCCATTTTCTACATAATATGAACACAACAGCTTCCCTTCAGCTTTTAGGATGAATGATCCAACAGAGGAAAAAAGTCAAAATTATAAAACAAAACAAACATAAGAAAAACTACATTCTAAGTATTTTTTAGACAGTGACAAATGCTAATTTTGTATATGGGCAGGTAGAGCCATATGTTGTTTTGCATGTGGCCAGAGTGCCTTCTTAAGAAATTCCACAGGGTTTGAACAAAAAAGACAGCTTCCCTGTGGGACATTCTCTGCTCCAGTGTTGTTCTTATCATGTTATGTATATGCCTCAATCTTTGAAATATAGCCAAGATATATAAAAGTTTCCTTTTTCCAATTCACAGCAGGGTCTTCACACATCATTACACCATCTTGGCCCCTGAGGAGTGGAAAGGAAAACGGGAGTGTATTGTCTTCCCTTGCTAAATCAAAGCACATAATGTTCTGTTTGATGTAAATTCAAATAAAAAATAAATGTTTGCATGATATCATTGAGTACTTCATATATATTCTGTTCAAAACTCGACACACCTTCCCCCATTCCTGCCTCAAGTCTTCCATGAAGTTCTGGCTTAATATTTTTATAGGTTATTTGCTTGTGGTGAACCATTACTACTGACTTTAAATAAAATAAGAAGATTCCTGTTATAAAGGTTTTACAGAAAATATTAAAACCTTTTTTATACATGTACCATAAATGCAACCTAAAATAGCACTGCTATGGAAAGTCTGATATGTTCATTCATATGATACAGTGGCCTTCTTGTGGAGGACAAAAATCAGTTTGTCATTGTACAAAGTGCAAATCTTCTTCAGTGAAGGACACCATGAAAAGTTTCAGAAGGATTTTTTAATGTTGAAATGGATGCCAAAGGAGCCCTGCAATTTCACAATAAGACCCCATTTGAGAAGAAATCCAAAGATTTACAACATGACCATTCCTTTGAATTGGGTATACTCATCTACAAGTGACCATATCTGACCATACTCACCACAGTGCTAAGGCCCGCGAATGTAAATAATGGTATTACGTTGACATAATGTCATTAAAGTATGAAGAATGTTGAAGTTAAGTATTAAATTATATGGAGGCTATTAGAGTTAAAAGTTTTTTGTAATTTCCTTGCAGTAGGGAACTGGCACAGCTTGTTAGGAACAACATGATATATAGCCCTACTAATTTTGAAAGTGCTCTCTTGGCACAGATCCATTAATATCACTAGGCTTTCTGAATACAGAGCATTCTACTAAGGGCCTTATCTGATACTATCAATCAGATGATATTGGCAGCAGGAGCAGCATATGCTATTAAGGCTCAGTGATAAAATGCCACAAAATGCTGTTAGCTCATTGGCTGAAGGCGGCACAGCAAGCAAATATCAGCAAAGAACTCTTCATTTACACATAGGATGGAGACAAGGCATTTAATGTAGTTTATTACATACATATAAAATAAGATAGAAAAATACGGTATAAACTTGTAACAATGGCTGTTGATACAGACATACGTATTTTCTCATAGGCAATACTTGGGTAGGGGTGCACATATAGCATGGATCTAACACAGAGATTTCTGTCTTCATGTCTGTTACACACTTATTCACTCAGATAATAAAGAACATTCACGGCGATAAACTGAACATTTCTAGAAAACTCATTGCTAAAAGCAAAAACAAATCAGATTTATACTTTTAATTGCTATTAAGGGTAAAATATCATGCGATATTGATTATGGTACGGCTCGCCCACAGACAGATCTCACCTGTACTGTTTATATTTTTCTTCCATAAAACATTGCAAATTTTACCCTTTCTCATAATCTTAGCTATTAAAAACCAATCTTCTTTGCGGACATACACATACAGGCTATTTTCTTTTTATTCCAAAGGACACACTGGATCTCATTTATAATACCTTCGTAGATACAATAATACTGTCATGGCACTGCAGAATCGGAACTGAAAATGGTTTGAAGACGGGACAGGAAGACATGTTGACACAGAGACTCCCCACAAGACGTCAGAGGGCATTCTGTTGCATAGTAAAGAAAGATTTGAGAGTGGGGTCGTGGGACACGAGACACACTAGTATGGTGGAGTCTGGCGAGGGTAGTGCACACAGCTTTCACTGAAGAGAGCAAATCTTACAGCAACAGTAGAGAAATTTGGTTGCACTTCACTCATAATACAACCATTATGCCTTAATTTTGAATGTCCATACTGATACATCACCACTGTTAGGCTGAAAACAGGCCACTCTGAACACTAACATATAGTGCTCAAAAGATTACAGATGACTGATTTAGCAGTTGTAATGTATAGACTTGATAACAATATTAAAGCACCAATCAACCAATCAAGAAGTTTTATGCACAGAGCTGTTCCCAAATTGCCTAAATAGTCAATATTCAGACAAGAGCTGCATAGTGCATCTATAATCCATTTATCATCAAAGTTTCACAAAATATATAGGCCAGCTGGCTTTTTACATGTTCTGTAAAAACAACTAAATTGCTGCTAGATTTTCAATGAAGACTGTCTACTACACACAGAGAGTAAATACATTGAGGGGAAAAATAGCTTGTTGGACAATAACCTTTTATCTCCAGAATTTTACCCTTTAAGACAAAAAAACACATTCTTACATTTTAATGAAAATATTTACTATTTTTAATCATTTTAGGCCATTTTTATTGGCATGTCAAGATTTTCTTCACAGTGCAAAGGACTGCTGGCGTTTTCAAAAGGGAATACGGCAACAATTGAGATATAAAGCTTTGTCTCAACAATGTTATGTAAAACAATCTCATTTAGGGCTTTAACCCCTTCAAATTTCAATTCCTCACTCTAATAACTACATACCTCACACAAATAAATGTCTAGAGATTCAGATCTTGATTTAGATTCGGGTTAGATCTTCAACAAACATTTTGTGATTTTGTGAAATGTAAGTTTTTTTAACTGATGCAGCAAGGGAAGGATGACTGCGCACTGTATGATTTCATTCCTTTCTCAGAGAAAGCTGCGTGCACTGAGCTCTGGCCTGCTCATTCGCCACCAATTATGACACATTCAGATTGAAGAAACCATGAAAACAATGATAAGGCACTTTGTAATATTTCCATTTCAACCCTTTGTCGGTTGGACAAACGGGTTGTTTTGGTCATCCGTTTCTACATCCAATTATAGAAAACTGGATTGTTTTCACTTCATAAAGGGTTCGGTATGATTTTTTTTTGTTTTCTTCACAATACTAGTGAGTATAAAAGTCTCATTAGTAAAAATATATATGTTCTCTTCTTCCCCTGCACCGGAGGATAATAAAAGTTTTCTTTTCTGTACATTTGTTCTTTGACTCTTGTTTTTTTGTTCTCTTTAAATCATCAATTTTTTTAAATCTACAAATTTCATACACTTTGTACAGCAGGTAGGCAAGCATGGCTTATACATCCTCAGAGAAACTCGTCCACTGAAAAGTGTTCGCTTGTTTGTGGGGAGGGAAATGCTTTTTAACACGTGTCTCTTTCCGTGTTTGCGTTCACATGATGGCGTCTTTCTAACGTTCCGATTTGAAGTGGAATTTCGAAGCTGAAGACAGGGCTAATGTACTGGGAGAGAAGGGTGCATGCACTAAGGCCACACCATCACGCAATACATTCGAGTTGTTACCAACATATGGACAACGAGTGTTGTGTATCCTTTTCCCTTGACTGAAGGCTGGGTCTGTGTTGCCATGGAGGTCTACAGTCATGTGTGATGTACCAAGGGGCTGTAAGGGAGTGTGTAGCCTCCGTTTGCTGAAGTTGGTGGGGAAGAGTGGGCTAAATGTTTGCTTATTGCTTTACAAATGACTGAGTGCAGGTCTACAGTGGCAGGGTGGTCCACATCAAACAGAACTGGAGGGTGTCTTCCAGCCATCGGTGTACGTCCATACATCGGGTGCAGGAAAGCTGTGTCTCCACTGCCATTGACAAGTGAAGGCTGTTTAACACTCTCTCTTTTTCTTTCTTTCTTTCTTTCACTCATTGGTTCTTTTTTGTTTAGAGCAGAGAAGTGATCTGCAGGCAGGTAATGGGCAGGTCATCATTGGGTGAAGTGGAGAGGTCAGAAGGTCAGGGGTTAGTTGCCGGTGGTGGCTGGGTGGGTTAGAGAAAAAGAAAGGAAGAGGGGAAAACAGGAAGGAAAGAAGAAAGAAGGGAAACAAAAGAGGGAGGAAAGGAAAAAAGATAGAGAGGAGATTAGTTCCAGCTAGTGACGGTAAGATGACAATATGATAAACTGATCACAATTAAGCTCCACATTCAAGTGCTTATATAATTGAGAACAACTCCAACAGTGGCTTTGACTGAATATGGGGAGCACTCGAAGAAACTGTTGGCTTTTCATCAACACAAAGCAGTAAAATCAAGACATGATTTTACTGACAGTATGACAGACCGACGGAGCGCCTATTCCAGTAGGCCACGTGTTAAAAGAGGAGGAAATGAAAAGAGAATGTTTGATAAATGACAACAGAACACAAGGACAGTAAAAACATGTCTAATGGTTAGTAGCAGTCAAGTGAATGGATGGAGAGTTTCAAATGAAATGAAAGGACAGACCAGACAGCAGCCAGTGCAGGTTTTGTAACCTGACTGCTATTAAGCACTAGAACTCTTTAGAGGTTCAGGCAGCAAGCTGATAGTTATGGTGAAGATGGATTATTATGTCTTCTTGTTAAGACTAGAGGCAGACGGGAATTTGAGAAGTCCACATTAAACGGTGAAATAATTTAGGGCCAAAACAGGTGTTGGTTGTTTTTGTACTCAATAAAATTTTTATTGCCTTTTCAAATTATTTTTTTTGTTCCTTCTATTTACAACAACATAAAAATCATGGCCTTAATGATACAAAGCAACACTACAAGGTATTCTCTAGATAGCATTATAGCCATGGAAACACAAGCTGTGGGAATTTTAGTAATTACCCTCAGCAATGCAGACTATTGACAATTCACAGGACACATAATATAAAATGCTTTTGCATATAAACACTGAAAAAAGTCCTGTCGCTCATATAAAGCCCTAACATATATCCAAAAATATAGGAAATTCTCTAAGGTGGTGCTATAAAGCCACTAGGATGCATATTGTTCTTTCCTACAAATAGCCCTCTATAATATCATTGCTATCTCTTTGCAAAATACAAGTAAAATCTGACATTTCATATACATTCCTGCTTTATAATTTTTTTATATATATATATTTTTATATATATATATATATATATATATATTTTAAGAAGCCACAAGTAAATACTATTTTCTTTGCAACAACAACAAAAAAGAAGCTTACAGTAAAACGTAAAAAAAAATGTATCAAGTGGAATATTTCTCATAAATGCATTTATACTCTGACATGATCGAATCCACAAAGTGGTCTCAACAACATTTTTGTCCGCACTGGTCACACTGGTCAACCTTAAGACTACGCGGCTTCGATCACACATGTATGTATTCGATAGATTCTGGTGAGTTCCATCGTCTGAGGTTTGATGTAGTTTTCACTTTTTTTCAACATGTCCACTCTTTATGGAGCAGAGGAGATGAATGCTTCTGACTCGTTCAGTGCAAAATAAGGCGTTGTGCCACACAGTGTACCAAATGAGGCACATACAACAGGTGGAAATGAAAACAGGTGGAACGTAGCTCAAATTAAAAAAAAAACAAAAACAAAAAAAAAACAATGTGTGGCCTCCTTGTAGATTGGCAAACCAGTAAGAATGCACAGATTGGTAATTTGAAAGTTCGGTGCAAATGGGTTCTCAAAAGTAGACTCTCTTGAAAGCAGTAGTACCATAATATAAAACATCTACAGTATAAAACAATAAAGGATGAGAAATATAGGATAATAATAAAAAACAAAATAAAAATCACATGAGAAAACTGAAAATCGGTTTGAAATCTATCCTGTAGCTGGTATAGCTGGTAGCTGCTAAAGATGCAAACCCAACACCTGTCTCTTCCTTCTCATATGCATGTATACCTTTACTAAGCTATTTCACCTGCATTCAGTCAGCCAGAAGTACCACCTGACCCATAAATGTCAATCAGAGGACAGAGACTCAGAGACAGAAAAAAACAAAAACAAAAAAAAAACCCTAATCCTGCAACACAATATAAAAGGATCTTCATTTCACAGTGAGGGTCAGTTGCAATGGACTGCTGGGATGAATGCAGGGTTGTGGACCTCTAGTGAGGATAAACTGTGTATAATTTCTATCCATGTCACATTACGACAGAAAATCATCTATTCATGTGGTCTCTCGCACTTCAGTTAGATTACAACTGATGAGTTAAGACATGTCCTTAAATGTATATCACATCCAGTAATTTCACTGCACAATTTCTGTTTATTTGCTGACTATTAATACAAAACAAGACCTAAAACATAAACTTCAAAATGTGCCATAACTTTTGCACAGGCCACATTTCATGTTACTTTATTGTTTCAGCTACTAAACAGTAAGTGTGCATCAAAATGTGTTTTCTATGGAGGATGTGTGCTAAGAAAATCAAGAGAATGGAAGTTGACTTGGAACATCCAAACATCCAAATAGTGAACATGGATTTTGACAATGAAGAAAATTCTTTATCACAGATTGAGATTGAAGTACACAGACTTCAGACTCTGGAATGTGTAGAAAATGCTGGGGCGCTTTAAAATACTAAATAACACACTGGTTTGTTGAAATGTTACAGAAGGGACATGTAAGATTTTTAGCATGACCCGAACACTGGTAATCGCGTCATGTGCTTACATTTGCCAGCAAAGCTTATCTAGTTGTTTCTAAACTGGTGCAATCAGTCCAGCTCATACGCCTGACTCGTCAAAATATAGCCATTCAAGGCTTAAGCTTTTTCTTACAAGAAGCAACATCAAACACAAAGGCAGAATTTGGAAGATAAAGACATCTTTTTCAAATCTTACATGTACCTCCTATAACAATGTCTGCCTCTTTTCATGTACATAAGTAAACATGCATAGTTTTCACCTTTAGGCTATATCTGTGTCAAATGATTATTAAAATGTGATTCACTTTAGCTTTATATCAAGTGAATATCTGTAATGTCTATGATCTGGAAAATAAATAAACATAAATAATGAACCTTCCCAACAAACAGTCAGTGAAGATATGGGAAATCAAGGGATGTCTGAGCACAATTTCATGCAAGAGGGTCCATTATTTGTCATCAACATCATGTCAGATTCATAAGGTCATCAAAATAATGGAATGAAGTCAACCACTTAATTCCTGCAGTGCAGGTGCTGTGTTTGGACCGTACAGATGGTGGAGGGTTGTTTTTTTTTGGATCAGAAATGCTTTTTTTTTGCACAACAGACCAGGACCAACAATAAGAGGCTACTGATGAAGCATGTGAGCTAAACTAACCTCTGTCTGTGGTCACTACCCTTTGGTAAGGATGGACCCGCATTTCGTGCCTTCGAACTTTAGTTGTCACTGCACCTGCTTGGATTGCAATAATATCACCAGAAACACAGATTAGATTAATCAAACTTCACAATTCCCATTATCAAGGTAAATTTAAGATCAAACTGGACAGATGCCACTTATCTGCATGACCAAATATGTTTAAAAAGTAACATTGTTTTGCAAAAACAAATAGTACAAGTTAAGGCACAAATAATACTTGTTGTTCATCTTTAAAACCAGTAATAAAAAAAAACATCAAACAAACAAACAAACAAACAAACAAACAAACAAAAAACAAACACCCCACAATTGCATTCATCCCAAGTAGATCCATGCGTTGCTTAGATACAGTATGACCGACATTAGTGACAAGCACATATACACACAAAAACGCACACAGGGGGAGGCTTTACTAGTCACATAATTCTGCACTGGGGCAACAGGGAAGTGCATGTCTCCAGTCCCACACTTAAATATAATACTGATACACTTGCTCTCTGAGCAAAGGCACAGAGACCATAGCATTTAGGCACATCTGCAGTAGTAAAAAAAAAGGAAAAAAAAGAAAATGCAACAGCGATGAATTAAGTGATTAGTAAAGCACGATAGTTATTGATGATTTTTGTTTGTTCACTCTTTCTTCCTAAACCAAAAATGTAGCAGTCAGTAGAACAGTCCTGCAAATTGTGAAAAAAAAAACCTTTTTACTGCTGCTTGTGCGTGGAGCACGCACACACACACGCAAAAACAAACACACACACACACACACACACACACACACACACACACACACACACACACACAGACATACACACAGACACACACACACATACACACAGACACACACACACACACACACGTGGTAGGAGCTGAGCCTCTTTGGGCAAGGAGTGGCCAGTGTAAACAAAACAGTAGTGTGTCTGACTGACTGCTAGACTCATTTTCATGGTTCATCAACACTCGATATATAACAAGGCCGCTGTGAAACAAAAGCGCATGTGTGTTAACACTCAGATCGGATGAGGGGCTCAGTAAGGATCCTCAAAAGCGCTTTTAGCCTTTCGTGGGGAAAGCCACACCTAAAGAATAAAGGAAGGGAATGGGAAATTAGTGCCAGGAGTGTCTGTCGTTGGGAAGCAACACACTCTGCATTACCAAAGCCGTTTTAGGGCAGTCTATAATGGAGAGCCTGCAAAACAGGGCCTCTCACAGCCAGTTTCGTCTTGTATTTTCTACCTTTACTGTACTGTAAACAAACTTGGAAAGTCCTGTCAACTGTCCTACAACGGCTGTGTGAATAGAGCTTTATTTAAAACCATAAACAACCCCGCCACCCTCTCTGTCCCAAAGCTGCCCCGGTCTGACCCCCACTGTCCCCTCACCGTCGTCATGTTACCCCTCCTGATGCCCCCTCCGGACCAGCCCACCCTAAGAGAATGGAGGGAGCATCCAGAGAAGGTTTGCAGCAGTTTGGGGCTCAGTGCTTTTTTTTATATCCCTCATTACGGTACACAGTTTCAACACACATTCATTAAAAATGAAAACAAAACAGTATAATAAAAAAAGAAATTGACACAAGTTGTGGTTTCAGAAGAGATAACCAATGAAAGAGCCTCCGGGGAGCCGCTTTCCGGTCAGTCCGATAAAGACGGGCGGTTGCGGGGTGGGGGCTGGGGGCGGGGTGGGGTGGGGGGTAAGGGAATTGGTAGAGTGAGTGGGGTTCAGAAAAGGGAAAGGAAGGGAGATCAGGGGTTCTGCTTTAAAAGGGAGGCCGGCTGGTCGGCTCTCCGCGCTGGACAGTGATGGGAAAGTGACAGGTCTGAAAGCCCAGGTAGAGGGGCAGCTCTTCGGCCTTTGAGGACGCTGTATAGGTGTACACAAGAGAGAAGACAGGGTGAAATCTTCCGTTTTCCTCCCTCCCAAACACTCCTCACTTCCTTCGCTTTCACTAACACCCTGTCCACAGATTTACAGATATTTCTGAAAACTGCATTTTTTTTTCTCTGTTCTTTGGCCTCCCATACACATGAATGCAGCATTTCGGGTCACTGAAAATTGAGCCTTTGAAGGTCTTCAAAAAACACTTACTTCTTGCTGTCGACTCGTACGCAATTATTACTGTCTTGTGAAAACAAGAATTTGCTTTAGACTGTTTGATGAACAGGTATTTTCCTCTAGATCTATAAGGTTTATATACAGTGGTACCTGGACTTATGAGTGTCACAACGTTTTTAGAGATGCGTGCATCTCTCCGCCTATTTTTTATTTTGAGTTGAGAGCTAAAATTTGGGTTATGAGAATTTGTGCTTTTTTTGAGACAATGGTGAGAAAAACAATGCTGTGTTAGTTGAAATTCCAATCCATTCTTCCCCTCAACCTCAAGTTCAAATTTACTACCATGTATTGGCTGATATGTTTGTATTTTCATACATAACATTGCAGCACCTCATACATATTAAGCCTCATACATATTAATAGTATTATATGTACAACATTTGTTGTATAATTATTGCACAAACTATTTGCATGCAAACGTGTGGGTGGTTTTACGCATTGAGGACAAAAGTGGTTGAAATGCTCCAATGAAAAACAAACTTTGCTTAAACAGTGTGAGGACATGTTTCTTTTTTATAATTACAGGCTCACTTACATTTTATGATGCGCAAAATGCATTTTATAAATCTGGATATTGTCAAGGCATGTCTAATTTTCAGAGATATTTGGATAAGTGTGGACAAGGCCTAAAGCAGCCACATTGTCACCTGAACACCAAAAACAGTCCAGCACCTTACCACCCCACCACCCCTTCACAAACACAGTGACACAGGCCTCTAAGACAAGGCTACTGTTCTGGGCTCGGAACACTTTGGAGCAGCTGGCTCGATCTTGGCTGAATAAAGGTTGCTTATTGGACAGTGGCTAAACCCTGCTTCAGCTCATCTCATTGGACACGCCGCTCTTGGCATGGGGACGCATTTTTTGTCATAGCTCAACTTAACACTGTGCCTCTGGGAGCAGCCTATGTTAAACTGGCAGAATGCTGTTTGTAACATGATATTCATAATCGGCTTTTCTCAAGTGCCTTAATGAAGCTGTAGAGCTTGTGTGGAGAGGGGAGGACAGGGCCTTTGAGAGGGAGAGAGAGAGAGAAAGAGGAAAACGAGACCAAGTGAAAGAGAGAGAATAAGAGAAAGAGAGAGAGTAGTGAGAAAAAGAGAGCGTTCTCTTATTATTCACATAAAGCCGGCACAGCACCTCGCGGCCCAATCATTTATGCACACATTTCCTAAAAGGATTTTTTTTGTTTGTGACACTAAATGGATTAAGTGGAAAGGGCTGGAAGTGTTACAGTGTTCTGTAGCTATGTTGCCTTTTCAACTGTCCCGCTGTGATGGCTGAGGCGGAAGAAGGCGGTTCTTAGGCTGCGGAGGTGTAGAACTACACTAAAATCGGGAAAGTTCAGAAAGGGGTTTGCAGGAAAGTTGGGATTAGGGATGGGCGTGCTTATTCAAATTATACAGATACTCATCTCATCTCTGTACTAGGTTCATTTTAATTATTTGTAGTTATAACAAACAAGCTGCACTATCAATTATCTTGTCAGTTTGACTGAGTGTGAGAGAATTGTACAGAATTTTTCTCTGAATGTAAATATATTGAGCTTGTGGAAATATTTACAATTTGGAAAAAAATTTATCTGTACAGTTTACACTGCACTGGGACAGAGGGAAAACCTTACATGTTTTGTTTGGTATTTACAACTATATAAAAACTGTTATATTTGGAATATGTTAATAGCATTTGTTCAAAATATTTGACAAGTGAGAGTTGTCAAAATGCCCACCCCTAGTTGAGGAGTCTAAGAGTGCAGGATCAGGATGGGTGCTGCCAGAGTGGGTAGGAGAGATAGTGGAGTTGTGGCGGTGGGCACTTGCGGGTGCAGCTGTGCTTACCTAACACCCCGCTGGAGTCAATGGGGTACTCCAGGATAGACGTGGCGGGTGCCAGTGTGTAGGGGTAATCATAGGGCGCAGCATAAATCAGGCCCGCTGATTCCGGGCCGGGTGGCACCAGAGTAGCAGCAGCAGCCGGGTGGGCCGAGCCGTTGGGCATGACAGTCTGGATCTGTCGGATGAGGGGCATGATGGTTGGTCCAGCGGGCGTGGGGGTGCGCAGGGCGGCTGGTGGCAGGACTGGGGCAGGGCCAGCGATGATGCGGGGGGCCTGGGCACTCGCTGCAAGAGAGAAGGCAAGGGCAGCTGCGGTGAGCGGAGGAACACGGAGGGGTGAGGAAAAGAGGGACAAAAAAGGAGAGAAGGGGAAGGAATAAGGGAAGGGGGGGGGACAAAACAAGAGTTAGTACCAGTACCATGCATGAGCTGTATACGGCATATAAAGCATGTCAGCAAAGGGAGAGCAGCCAGACATTAGTTAGGGAGTGGAGAAGCCAATCCAACAGTACTTATACCTCTGCTAATATAAAACTCCACAGGGTGGCACTTCATCAACAGCGACGTTTGCAAAAGCAGTGAAGTGAAGAGGGGAATGGCACAGCATAAAACAGGGCTTTTTCACCCCCTCCTTTTTCATGACAGTTTGCAAGCTCTATGTGCCAATTTAGAATCAAAGCACTGAGCTGTTTGTGAGTGCTCTTATCTGCAAATCAGGGTTACCTGAGAGCGCCGTGTTGAGCGTTGGTAAAAGTCAGGATCACACAGCACTTTAACAATGCCAACAATGTTTTTGCAAATAAACCCCCCGTAGACAAGAGGCACTTACGAGATTTAATGTTAGCGTCCCTGTAGGTGCCGTTTAGAATAGCCAATTCCATCAGCTGCATCTTCTTCAGACTGTCCTCTCCTTCAGCCTGGAAAAAAGCCCATAAAGTAATAATCAGCAGAAGTAGACATAAACACACACATATAAACAGACACACACATATAAATGAGAAGTTTAGAAAAAAACAAATACTACAAAAATATAAACACTGTTCAACCATGCCCAGGTCTTCAGTGAGATGCAAGCTAAAGCTGTAGGAAGCCTTTTCAAACAACAGGGTTTGTTGTTATAAAACATTGCAGAAGTAGGAGTGCAGATCTACAAGCAGCTTTTATAACACTAACCATAATGAATACAGAGGAATCTGTATATCAGACCTCTCCAGCTCTGGTGTTGTCTAAATCGGCGGCCTATAGCAGGAGAGCTTTGTTCATTTTTACATTTTTACAGAGTTTGAACGGGCTGAAAGAAGTGTGGGGGGAAACTTTGGATGACTTTTGACTAGTGTTTATAAATGATGTTAACCTTGTAGTTTCAGAACTCAAGTAAAGACGCAAAATCTGAACACGGAACCTGCCTTGGCGGAGTGTGTAAATTGTGTAAAGTGGAAAACTGGATGAATGAGATTTTTTGCCAAACGAATCTTGCAAAGCAGCACTGTGAAAGTCATATGAATGCAAAAATCAGCGTACCTCTCTGTATTTCACATGACAGGAAACAACAATAAATGCTACATCAGTCTTTTGAACCTCACTTATTTGGAGTCGAATGGTATGGCAGTTGAAATCTAATCAAAGCACAATCTCTTATACTTACGTTGTCTGTAATCTGTGAGGCTGGCACGATGGCATAAAAATAACAAAGCTCCGATTCATTATTCTCCCCCCTCACCCACATCACAGGCCTGTTTGATCACTCGCAGGCCCGCAGCAGCAATTAACTTGCCAAGTGAAACGCTATCAAGATTTCACTCTGTCCTAGTCTTTTGATTTGTCTGGGGCGTCTGGAGACGAGACGCGGAAGGAGAGGCGTGTTTTGCGGCCTGTCGCAGTGCACTCCGGTGCCCTCCCCCGCCGCGCCGCTGGTGCACTCCCCTGCTCCGGCTGCGTCTAAATATCAATACTTTATTAAGTCAAGAGGCTGGTGATGAATCGTGTGGGAGGGAGGAAAGAGAGCTGTTATAAATCACTCTCTGTCTTTATGTAATCAGCCAAATGTGCTCTGTCCTTGAGAGAGAGAAGCTCAGATAGAGCCTCGGGGGGCTGCGCTTCTGCGGACCACTCTCATACGCAGCCTCGCAAAGGCCTGAAAAGGATGTGAGAAAGTTTATGAACTCTCTTCCAGCGGCCTACATAAGGGTGAGGCTTCTGTATAGAAACTTTCAAGCAGCAAAAGATTTGCTGAAAATATTTGAGTGGTTATCTCTCAGATTAATTCAAAAGGATGCTGCCATACATAAAACACTTATAAACGATGAAAGAACCTTTATTTGATTTGTTTGGTCAAGGCTGAGGAAGCATTGTATTCTAAAATGAGGTCTTGGTCAATATGGTGCAATATCAGGTAGGGACCAGTGAGAGGTGCTGTGTTGTCATTATAACTTTTTTCCAATACAATTACAACTACACAATGACACCACAATGAATGGTAACTGCATCCAAACTGCCTCTCTCTCTATCTCTCTCTCTCTCCGGGTGCATTACTCTCTTCGCAGGAACCTGAGCTCCCTACCAAACCCAGTCAGAGTCTGAGAGAGCCGTGGAGCAAATCCAGGCCATTCACGCTCTGATGTATGCCCCTTTCTTTCCCCTGCAGGTCTATTCCTCTTTATTCTACAAATCAAAAAACATTTTCTTCTTCAGTAGTTGTGCTCTGCTCTTATCTCTCCCTGTTCATCTCTCTATAGCCAAACGTGAGTGATTTCGCCATGCTTAGTTTTCTACCTTGCACCACAGTAATCTATTATAGGCCAGCTGAATCTCTCACTCACACGTGCTTCCTCCTTCATGCCTCACTGTCCCTCTCCATTCCTCTATCTTGCCCCATAATTCTTGCCCTCTTCCTTCTCTGTTATCATTCCTTTATCCTCATCCTCTCTTTCTCCCGCTCACTCTCTCTGTGACAAACTTGCCCAAAGCCCTTCCTGCATCCAGACAAAAGCCGAGCAAAGCTGTGCTGTCCGCACTTGGGCTTCCGCGATTATGCGAGTGCATGAGGTAGAGACTGCCGGCGCTCGCAGCAAACATCAATACAGACGATCTCAGTTTAATATAAAGGATGCTCTAGGATGCCGAAGCCACTAAATCTCATACTCAGTCTGCTGCCGTGGGCTTTGGCCAATTGTCTGTCTCTTATGTGGAGGTGCAAGACAGACAACACGAACTGCACCAAAAGACTCAGAAAGCTCACAGCAAACTGGATTTGGAACCATTGTGACAAAATGAATGATTAGAAGAATACATAGACACACCCTTATCATTGTGCAAAGTTTTAGGAAACTTCCTTGTGCTTCCTAACCCAATAGACAAATGAAAAAATCCCTAGAACACACCACAAAAGGCAGAATATATTACACCACTTGCAAGGAAAAGCTCCTTTAAGAAATACATTTTGGATAAATGTCATTTTCATACAAGGCAGCAGTGCATGGTGGCCAACTCCAATTGCGCACACACATTTGGAAGGCTGACAGCACACATATTAGCTGATGAGCCTGTAACAATGGACTGAAGTAATGGAGATATATAGGTGTTTTGGTACGGGCTCTAACCCCAGGCTCAAACGGGGTAAGTGAGTGGGGGATTGGAGCTGAGACATTGGGGCGAAAATGCAGGTCAGCCACTGTGGAATGCTTTTTATGTCTGCCTGCATAAAGAGCAATCACTCTGGACCTATTCAGGCTGGGATCATAATGACCTTTGGAGCACAATGCTTGCCTTCCTAGCCCTCTCCAAAAACGCCCGTCAGGCTGCCTGTGTGTGTCTTTG
The DNA here is from genome assembly GCA_037577075.1 of Alestopetersius hilgendorfi. Lineage (NCBI taxonomy): Eukaryota > Metazoa > Chordata > Actinopteri > Characiformes > Alestidae > Alestopetersius > Alestopetersius hilgendorfi. The sequence goes on along the minus strand of JBBIGB010000149.1, from coordinate 4,931,428 downwards.
TCTTTCTGTCTCTCAATCTCTGTCTACCTCTCTCTCTTAGACACGCACACACACACACACACACACACACACACACACACACACACACACACACACACACACACACACATACCCACACACAGACATTTTCTCTATGGTTTGTATGTTTGAGTAAGATAAATGAAAATTATGTCACTGAAGCCAGTTTTTAGAAGCTAAAAAGCTATACATAAGATTTGTATTAAGTAACACTGATATGGTCACAAATGAAACAGGCTCCAACCATTCTATAAATAACGTAATAACTTAACCTTAAATATTTTAAGCATAAAATAACAAGCCTGTCCAAGAGTTTAATTTCCTGCCAGTATTTTTTATTTAGATTAGTTTTTTTTTTATTTAGGATCACATTCCTTAAAACAATTTTCTTCTACAATGTTTAAAGAGAATTTACTGGTGCTTTACTGTTGGGATTTTCACCAATAAATCTGATCCATGAAATGTTAATGCTAACCGATTTTACATTAAGCCAAATTCTATGCTTGTTTAAAACTGAAAGCTACACTGCCCATCAAAAGTTTAGGAACACAGTATTGCTAAATGTTTTTAATTAAATGACCTTTTGTCATGTTTTTTCATATTTTTCGTGAATGGGGTCCAATAACTTAAGTGTGCTAAAGATAAAAAGTTATAACAATAAATTGTTTGTATGATTTCCTCACAGACATTAAGTGTCTCAAACCAATTACAGAGGGCTCTCAATCCACCTCTACTATTCTCTTGTAAAAAACACTTTGGTCATTTAGATGTGGAAAATGTTTATACAAAGGTAAGCTATTTGTGTCAATATCATGATTCACAAATATTATATAAAAATAAAAATATAACATGGAGTTATAATCAACATAAGCAGCAGCTTAGAGCCCATGAGGCCCCAGGGGCTTATAACTAAATGGCCCTTCCTCTTCAAACAGTGTTCTTTTTGATTTGATGTAGAAACAAATAGCTACAGCAATCATTTCATAATGTCAAAAACCAAGGTGACCCCAAAGCACTGACAGGCAAAGTTGTGTACTAAAAATTGTGGGATGTAGGATGGACAAGTCAAGATTCTGTCCTCTTGCAATCACACTGCTATACTTCCCTCCATCATTTTCACTGTAACAAGCACTCTGCTATGACCTCCAAGTAACTTTTGCTTTCTTGCCCACCTCCCACCCTCTCTCTCTCTCTCTCTCTCTCTCGCTCTCTCTCTGTCCATCTCTCTCTCAGCAAACCACTCAAGCGATTGGTTTCTTAACAGCACAAAATATGATCAGATTTGGTACTCCTCCAAGCTTGATCCTGTTATGTGAGTGATCTTATTAGCAGTACTCTTTCAAGGGCAACGATACAGGTTGCTCCTGTCAGACGAAACACTGATCTGATTGGTTGAGTTGGTGGGCCGAAGGAAACAGAGGTGATGTAACTGGATAAAGGAGGACGGGGAGGACATGGGCTGTGTGAATAGAAACCGGACGTGGCTGCTCCAAGAACGCCCCCCAAATCCCCACCTACCCCCCCACTCCCAGTGTGCACAGCTGCTCTATGTGAATACGAACCCACACACACACTTGGCTATGGGCCATCAAGGCACCTCATTCCCTCTCCAGGCCTTCCTGTATCCTCAAACCACACAAGGACCCAGTTGCTCTCTCCCAACATAGTCCCAAATGCTCTTAGTCTTAGTGTAGTTGATATAGCTAAGGTTTCTCATTTTGAGATTGAATGCTATAAGATGATTAACATTTCTAGTCATTTGCAGATCATGTTAATTGTTTTAAGTAATGGGGTTTTTGTGTAATACCACAGAAGAACACTTTTGGGTTCACAAAAAAAAAAAAAAATCAGTGAAAGAACGATGCTTGAATAAGAGATGTGTGGACCACATCGATTTTTATTGAGTTTAATTTACAATATATGTATTGGGACTTGTTTTTCAGGGTTTGGGCTAGGTCCTTCATTTTCAGTAATCAATCTTAAAGCATTTTGAACAATGCCATGATTTCCACTTTGTGGACACAGTTTAGGGAAGAACCTTTACTATTTTACTGTGACTTGAAGGTCCATAAAGATATGATTGGATGAGTTGGATGTGGAAGATCCTGACTGGCTCACACAGAGCCCAGATCTCAACTACATCCAACATCTTTGGGATGAACTGGAACGGAGATTGTGAGCCAGGCCAACATCTCATCCGACATCTTCTCGTCCAATGTCAGTGTCTGCTCTACAGAATGAATGGGCACAAATTCCCACAGAAGCACTCTAAAATCTTGAGGTAAGCCTTCCGAGAAGAGTGGAAGCTGTTATAATGTGAAAAGACCAACTCCATAATAAAGTCTATGTATTTAAAAGCAATGTCATTAAGGCCCTTACAGGAGCAAGGGTAAGGTGTCCCAATACTTATGTCCATACAGGGCTCGAAATTGCGACCATTTTGGTCGAATATACTCCCGAAATTTTATCTATGTGACCTCAAAATATATTTGGGAGCATTGGTGCGAGTGCATGTAATTGTTGTCGTGCGACCTGTTTTAATTTCTCTAAA
>JBBIGB010000149.1:4823892-4838195 GCA_037577075.1 Alestopetersius hilgendorfi | reverse complement strand
GGAGGCTGTGATCTTCTCAGGTCCACAACCAGTTCTTTTGTCTTGCTGATGTTGAGCTGCAGCTGATTCAGCTCACACCAATCAACAAAGCTACGTTCACTAGAATTTTGAACAGCCACCGTGTAATTCCATGTGTTATTTTGTAGTTTAATGTCTCCACCTCTATTCTAAAGTAAGTAAAACGGTCGGTTTACCTTTCCTGTCAGTACTCTTTAAAAACGATCTTTGAGTGATTCCCTAAAGAGTCCTTTTCATAAAATGAATTCTGTTATGGTATTTCCTTAAAAACAGTTTAAAGGCAAAAAGAACCTTTACACAATGTAGTTTCTATATCAATAGAATGATCTCTATCAGAGCCTTTATATTAACTGGAGATTATACAACAGGTAAATGGGATTATTTAAATAAATAAATAAAAAACAACATACACTGAAAAGCCATAGCTTTAAAATCACTGACATGTGAAGTAAATAACTCTTATTAACTTGTTACAGTGGCGCCTGTCAAGGGGTGTGATATCTTAAGCAGCAAGTGAACAGTCAGTTCTTGAAGTTGATGTGTTGGAAGCAGGAAAATGGGCTATTGTAAGAATCTCAGTAACTCGGACAAGGGCCAAATTGTGATGGCTTGATGACAGAGCATCTGATGAGTCAGAGCATCTCCTAGACGACAGGTCTCATGTAGTGTTCCTGGTATGCAGTAGTTAGTACCTACCAAAAGCGGTTAAAGGAAAAATAACCAGTGAGCAGTTAACAGGGTCATGTGTACCCACCAAGTCTCACTGATACTTTGGGGCTGAACCCACAAAAATGCTAACATAGCACGCGGTACTGAAACGGTTCATGCTGAGATGGCACCAGGATGCGCTACAGGAAAAAGTCAAGCTGATGGAAGCATTGCTCTGGGCTGTTGTACTGCTAGGAAACCTTGAATCCTAGCATTTAAGTAGATGTTGCTTAGACTCATCACCACCTAAACAGGCAACAGAACTCCCTCACGGCAGGGGCCTCTTGCTGCAGGATAATGGACTACACATTCATGCATACATTGTTCAGGAAGAGTTTGGGCAAAATGACAAAGAGCTCAAGGTGTTGTTTTCTTCTCCAGACTTCTCAGATCTCAATCAAAATGAGAAACTGTGGGATGTGCTGGAAAAACTAGTCGGATCCCAACTCACAACTTACAGAACTTATTGGATCTGATGCTAGATATCACAGCACACCTTCAGAAGTCTAGTGGAGTCAGTTGATCACTTAATATGAAATTTTAATGTGAATATATTTTTGTAATGAATGTCTTGTGAAAATAAACAATGCAATGTAGGTCAAAATATAGACATGCAAATGTGTTTTACAGAAAACATAACGGAAATCCTATTTGTTTTTTTGTATAATCAATAATTTATATCTGTTTTGGGTTGCAGCTATGTATTGGGAAATAATTCAGAATGTTACAAAAATACTCTTCAAATGAATGTTCTTTGGAGAACCAAAATCCTTTCCTCTGTTAGATTGTGTGTTTAAACTTATGACTGGTATTGTGTATTATATTATTTTCATTATTTCTCGTGCCCAATGTAACTCCCTTGTGCAGAGCATGAAAATCACTACTTCCACCTTTTAAATTATTCATCTCCTCAAATGGCACAATCTCACAACACTGTCATTCCACCTCTTGTGACATGAAAAGAGCACAACGTGACAAAGTCGAAAATTCATTGATTCTTTTTCATGAACTGCCACTAAGAGAAAATGAACTCATACTCATGCATAAACTTAACATTTCGCTTGTACTTTGTTCTTACTCTGATTGAGTTTTTTTTCCACCAGAGCCCAACCCAGACTTAGGGAGAACACACAAACTCCAAGGAAGGAGGCCCTTACCAGGATTTGAAAATAGGACTTTCTCACTGTGAGGTGACTAACTACCTCATTACCATGCTGCTCACACCATTTACAATTTAATATTAATTTTTATGCTTTTTCATTCTCATTTTCTTTCACTTATCATATTCATTTTAAACAGCAAGGTGTCCCAGGGAAGCTACTGTAATTGGTCAAATGACAAATTACAGACATTTATATGGAAAGACATTGTATGTAGCAAAGTATCATGTAACAAAGCAATATATGTTACTGTTGGGTGTGGAAGAAGATGTAGAAGTGCTATGTAGGTGTGTAACTGTGGTGCTTCTGAGATGGGTATGTACAAATGAAGAACGACTTTTGTCAGCTGCAGTCAGCTATAGTTTAATGATCACATATTTTGTCATATATTTTGAATACATCTGAATATTAATAACACTTGACACCACATATTTTATGTTTAGAAATGACAAATATACTTTTACAGTGATGCACATATGTTGCAGTGTATTTTCAATATACTTCATATACATTTTGGCCACATTAAGGGCAGTTGGTGGCCTAGTGGTTAGGGCATTCGCCCTGCGACCAGAAAGTCCAGGTTCGAGTCCCAGGCCGCTCGGCACCTCTCAGGTACCATGAGTAAGGTACCGTCCTCACACACTGCTCCCCGGGCGCCGTGTTCATGGCTGCCCCCTGCTTCACTTGGTGAATGGGTTAAATGCAGAGGTTGAATTTCGTGCTGTTCATGTATGACCAAATGATCACTTTCACTTTAAAATAACTTTGTATACTTTTTCTGGATGAGACCTGAGCAACAGGAGCCACATCATTGTGCCCAGACTACTGGGTTGGCGCTTTTCTGAAATGGCTAGGCTTGTACCGACAATCATACAGGTCCACACCAACCAAAGAGCTGCTGCGGCAGGGGTAACCACAATTACAGGAGGGACGTGCCAACGCATAATGCATTGCACCCTGCTTAGTATTTGGCTACATAGCAATAGAACAACCAGAGTGCCCATGCTAACCTCTCTCAGTCAAATGTCTGTGCAAACAATAGATGAACATCACATGTTCCCATGCATTTCATTTTCATTTATATAATGTGATTGATTGGTTTTGTGAGCACTGCTCAACTGGGGAAGAGATGGCAACAAGGTGCACTGTGGGAAGAAGACAAGCCAGTGGAGGCAGTGCGATGGTCTGGGAAGTGTTCTGCTGAGTAACTCTAGGTCAAATGCAAATCAGTTTGTGGACTTAAACATCATTGTGGACCAAATACACCTAAATGGCACTTCAGCAGGATCATGTATAAGGACATACACTGCATATTGTTCGGGAATGGTTTGAGGAACATGTTGAAGAGTTCTAGATGTTGCCCTGGCACGGCTCAGTCCAACTAAGCATCTGTGGAATGTCAACATGTGTACACTGGTCATCCATAAGATTTTAGGCATCTGGATCTACAGCCCTAGCCAGCAGCCTCAGAAAATAATTACCTTTCATTCTGAGCTTTGGCGATACATGGTCATGGTGAAAAAAACCCCCCTCAAATCTATATCCCCATTGATAAACCAGTGAGTACTGTATGTTCTGATATCATAGTAGCGAACATTTTCAGCTAGAGTAACTGTTCCGTGGGATCTGACCTGAAGGGTTAGCCTTCACTCCTCTCATGCGTCAATAAGTCCTGGGTGTCCATGACCCTGTCGATGGTTCACAGGTTGTCTTTCCTTGGACCACTTTTATCGTTACAAGCAATTTGGCCCTTGTCAAAATCACTCAAATCCTTACGCTTGCCCATTTTTCCTGCTTCCAACCCATCAACTTCAAGAATAAGACTGTTCACTTACTTCTAAATATATCCCACTCCTTCACATTTAAAGTGGCAGTAATGTTGTGCCTGATTGGCGTAGAACATGGATGTTAATGTTTAAATGGTGTTTCACATTTTTTTACTACTAATCATCTCTGTCACCAGCAGGTCTATGTAAAGTGGTTATTGCTGAGAGCAATTTTTGTACTGATTTGTGCAAGAACCTTTTAAAAAACGAAATAACCCAAAGGTTTAATATCCATTAAAGGTTTTTCCTAGAATCATACACCTAAGCCAAGATCCACTGAGGAGCCTTCATTTAAAGAACAGAGTGAAAATAGTGGAGAATTTCCCTTGTATTCTAGGAAGAGCTTTTATGAAACTGGAGCACCTATTGTAATCGGCTGGCTTTGATTAATGCTGTGTGTTAAGCAGCTGCCATACGGTGCCCTGTATTACGTAGCCTGGTGACTTCTCAGAGAATATTATTCTCCAAACCTTTGGATTGCGCATATCTTTCGGCTTATACTAGATAAAGGAAGATAACCAGATTAGAGCTTTGATTTAATAAGCCTACAGGGATGTTACTTTAATGGTCAAAATGCCCAAAATCATTTTGCACAAACATGATTATGACTTGGAACATTTGCTGTACCATGGGAACAAGGCTATTATAAATCTGCATGCTCTTATAATGCAGACGTCCACAGAATCAGGTGGCTGGCATGCAGCACTGCTGCATTGTCTGATTCGCCTGCCTGCCTCAGCTAATTAGCATGATGCCTCCACATGCTGGTGGAGCAACCTGCCATAGAGACGGTATTACAATTTGCGGAGGTGAGCGTGCAGACATTCATTTACAGAGGGGTGATAAAAGGATGACCTGTGGATGAATGGAGCGCAGCTCTGGGCTTTATCTGTTTGTTTGAGGAATGGGAGGCTGACAACAGCAACACTGCCATTAACAACAGATGGGAGTGAATGATGACCATTTACAAAGGCCTTCCATGCTAATTGTAACCAAGTTCACAAATGTGTTTACCGGCAGCTCTTAATTAGGAGTTATTTTTGATCCAGAAAAACAAGGTGCTTTTTGTTTATACAAGTGAACGGAGGATGCCAGCTTTTGAAATATTCTGTTGATGCACTAAATGTCCAAAAGTATAGAGACAACCCTTCTAATTTCACCAAGGTGCACCCTTGTATAACCTTCTTAAAAAGTTACTAATAAAATGGGACAATCTAAAGCATGTCAAACCTGAGCTGATCATTCCGTTCAAACAGGGAACAGCAAATTTAGATATTTTTTTTCAAACAGGTGGTTTGTCCCTAATGACACTTGATCTGTTTATGAAAGCTCATTAAAGACTCACACAACACAAAGGGAGACAGAGTGGCAAAGAGTGAGGGAAATTGCGTGCAAGAGAGAGAAAGAGTGAGAGAGACAAAGAGAGAGCGAAGGGAAAGTGACCCTCTACCTCTAAACAACAAGGAACAAATCAGCCATCAATCCATGAGTGAAGTGACAGAATAATGTAGTCAATAACACTTGCGCGCAGGCTGCGGCTGCTTACTAAGAATAGGACCTGTCAGATGCTGTCGCCTAAATGCTGGCTGCCTCATCATCTGTCACCAGCTGCCCGCCGCTGTTTTCCCTTCGGGTAGCACCAAGATTACATCTTCCCGTTTCTCCAACTTTCTCCTGACCCAAGCGTGCAACGCCCAGTGCGCACCAAACGGTCCATGATTTATTTGTTTTCCTTTTTTGAGGGAGGAGTTTAGTTTAAATCTAAGCTGTGTGTATCTGAACAGCATTCCCATGGCCGCAACATGAAATCTCAGCTGTCACCTCACAGAAATGAAGCCAGAGAAGCGTGGGTGGACAGACATTACATCAGAGTGAATGTGTAAGTGTTTTTCACCCCTCCAGGCTTGGATTATTTAATATGGGGCTTTAAATTTAAGTAGACACTCTAATTGGCTGCGCATTAATATACAGGTGGATGTCGTGCTGTGAATCCGTTCTGCTCCATGATTCTTAAACAATGACATTTGGTACGGCAATGATTGTTTTAATAAACTAACGCTGGAATAATTTGTCCTCCAGCAGAAGCGTCCATAATTGGATGAGTATTCAGGTGCTCAAATTGTTCACTAGAGGCTCAGGCGCCTGGGGCAGGTATGTCTAATTTGCATCTTATCACACCTTGTAACACACCTCTACACACTCCTCCATACCCTTGCTCTATAAATAATTCCACACAATCCTCTGAATACCCTTATTCTCAAATATTTACATTCTTTACAATAACAAAATATAACAATAATACATTTTTCTCTTTTTTGTATAAGATACAAAGCAAAGTGCCAAATAACACCCAGCACTAAAGCATTCCAGTAAGAATAACAATGAAAACTGTGTTCTTGAGAGTTGCATTTAAGCTGAATGAAAGGAATCCAAGTGTTATAATAATATGCGAAGAGAAACAAGGAACTTCATATATTCTTAACTTAGAAACCAACTGAGGAGCTCTCATTACTGTCTCTTTTCACTATTGTCAACTCTTTTTATATTTAATTTCAGAACATTATCATCCATTCAAATGAAAAACAGCTTGTTCACCATTCGAGAGCACTACATTTACATTTATCAGACGCGTTTATCCAAAGCTACAGGGGGCAGTCTCCAAGGAGCAGGAACCCAGGAACCCTCCCAGGAACCCAGTGATGTTGTAGGTTTGAATCATAGCTGAAGGTAGGATTTGAACCCATGATCTCTTGGTCCAGAGGCAAGTATCCTACCCACTATGCCGCCACCACCCCAGCACTAGAATCACCTGACACCATATATTATATAGTGAGAAACTTTAAATGTTTTCTTGGGTCTGGGGAAACTGATAACACAAACAATGTAATGCCTACCATAGGCATGGTCATCAAGAATAACACAGTACTGTCTTTCTGTTAAACATGTGGCAAGATCAACCAATGTTTTGATGATTTAATTCTCATTATCAAGCGTAGCAAGAGAGGGGAATGAGTTATTAAAAATGGATAGTTCTGAATAGTCCTTATTCATGACACTTCCACAGGGCTCTGACCCTTCCTGAGATACCCCCTGCAGAATGGAAACCTATAGTACCATCACAGCATGATCTCCCACAGATACCTTTCTCCAGCTGCAGTGAATTCACTCTGACTCTCTTGCCCTACAGACTCTTGTTCATCTCTCACACCAAATAATGCTCTCTTTGAACTATTTACTTCTAGGAGTGACTTTCTTACTGGGTCTCAGTGTAACTGATGTTGGATGATTTAGGCCAAGCTAGGCCTGTCGTTTCATATACTCACTGGCCTTAACTGTACTCACTTCATTCAGTTTGACTTCCAAGTTTGGCATATTGCCCTTCCTGCCAGTACAGCGGAACCAGCATGTGCTAATAAGGTCAGACAACATGGCCATATTTGCAGTCTATCCTAGCCTTGGGCCTGGATGAACTGGTGCTTGGCTGGCCAGACCTTTGATGTCATTCTTCTGTTTTTCCTCATGTAGGAATCAGTGTCTTTTGTGCAATCCTTCAACTTTCATCTGCAGGCCTCAAGTGGATCATCCTGAAAATGGCCTTTCTAGAGGTGATTACTTCAACTTTAGAATGTCCTGCAATCTGGATGACTTGGATGTCATGCCATGGCCAGTTTGGTATCTCTCCCTATAAGTTCACCTTTGATACATGAAACGAATTTGGCCGCTGACATTTATCACACTGATTAATGTTTTGTTTGTGTCATGCACACCGGGTCACGTGCGGTCACGGGGCACCGGAAATGCCCGCACGGCAGGTATTTAAGCAAGTGACAGGTAATCAGTCCTCGCATAGTCATTGAAGTCTCTTGCTTCATGCCCAGTGTCCAAATACCAGGTTCCGTGAGTGCTCACAAACCCCTTAGCTCCTTCTCCATTTCCCCGTGTGTGCGAGTGAGAACGCGGGCTCGTTTGGTGCGAGTCCCTACTCCTTTTCAGGAGCGTTCTCAGAGTAAACCGCGTGGCTTACCAGCTCTTGCGTGCCAGTCACGCCTGGGCCCATCCAAGGGCATTCAGGCCTCTCATTCTTGTACCACCGTGACAGTTTGCTTTACTGACAGCATGAGAGGGAATCCTTGTCCAAGAGGGTGGTGGATCTATGGTGAATGTGGCCTCTCAGTTCACTCCAGCCTTATTCTTTGGATGAATGAAATAGAAAGTTAGAGAGGAATGAACTGTGGTAATGACTTTCTTGGTGTATCTTAAGCTGGTTGCAAGTACAAGATAATTAACCAGTGTGCTAGGCGCCACCTCTGGCGGTTATCAGGAACTCACAGCACCACAGATCCATTTGACTAGCAATGTTCAAAGAAGGTGAATTTTCCAATGACTGTCTCTGTGTAGTCTTTAAAGTCAGCCTCTAAAATAATATCAAACAGTCATATCATGTTTCACATCTCCCTTACACCAGCTCCCTTTCCTGATTCTGTCTTTCATCCAGACACGTCACATTAGAAATGCATTCTGATTAATTTTTACTGTTGACTTGCAATGCATTCTGCCACATCTAAACAACAACTAGGAAAAATTCTAATTTGTAATCACACAGAAAACAACAATTTTACAAAAATGTCATTCGTTAGTCTGTTATTATCACTGGGAGAGATTTAAGTACAGTTAGATTCGGAGGCACTAACTTTCACTGCATCTCGTTATCCTTATGTGGTCATAAACTGTACTTGCGTGCAGCAGTCTAAGCTTATCATAGCTGTGTTATTTGATGACTTGGGGTATGCAGACATGCATAACTGCTTTGATGAGAGTTTCATGGTGACCTTGGTTAATGTGGACTGACAGTCTATTAAAAGTCTTTTAAGCAGCGTCTACTAGCTTTCTTCACAATATAGTCAGGCACTGTATCCAACCATCTACCTATTTGAACCAAATAGTTCTTTTGTCCTTTGTAGGTGGAACAGACCATAGCTGCCTGTGCTCACAAGCACAGCAGGAGTTGTGTGTAGTGGTGATGAAGGCCTACTGTTAAAAGAGCACTTTATGCTGTATAAAAATGATGCATTAAGTTTAAAAACAGCTGCACGCATTTGTGTGGGTGAAGGTACAGAGACCATTCTTGCAAAAAATAAGTAATACTCCCACAGAGTCCCCTGAAGATCAACACATCTACTAGAGTCTTGCTTAGGAATAAGGATGGAAAAAGTCATGACCTGTGTCAGGAGCTTAGCTGACATGGACAGTGAAATGAGGAATACTTGTCTAATTTTGTTCAGCAGTTTACAATATTTTCAATGACAACCGTTGTAAAGTGCAAGAAAAACATGCCAACAACTGGCCTAAAGGGAAAGTCAGCTGAATGTCAGTGAAGCTGTTAAGCCAAAACATTGTTTAATCTTTGACAAAGATATTTTCTATAGCTTAGAGGCTAAAATGATTGCAAAAAATAACACAAAGCTGAGTTTGTACAGCAGCATCAACATACAATGTTGGCAGATTTACACATAAAAAGCAAATCTGTGGCAGAGTAAGACATTCATTCAGTCCATTCTTATGGGGCTAAAGATGCAGTAGCCTTGTGTGTGCTGATGCCTTCTGACTCAAGTAAAGTAATTCCAGTCACATGCCTAGTATCCCAGTAGACTCATTCAAGGCTAATCTTTATAGTATTAAGCAAGTGTCAACAGATCATTCGTTCTTCAATCTGTCTGTTTTCTCTTGTTTGGCTCTGTTGAGATGTCGTCCTCATCACTGATAGCAAAGCTGGCTACTCCTTGAATTAATTAAGTAAGTAAAGTGGCTCTTACAGTTATGCGTGAACACACCTCAGCTCAGCACGCAGTGAGCAGTTTGAAACTCTTTCTCTGCATTTAACCCATCTGATCACAGGAGCAACTCCCTAAACACCAGCCCACCAGCTGCACCATTAGTTGTGATTGATTATGTCTGAAAAGGAATGAAAAGGTCTAAATAATGCAGCAAAATGAAGACATAAGCTAATGGGTCACCCTCAGCTGCCAGCCTCGAGCACTGGGCCTTCAGCCCACTCAAAGTAATTGCTAGTGCTTATTTACTCCAACTAAGCTGTTAATACTTTAACTTATGTTTGAGTAAATTGTCCAGTTGATCACTACAGTGGCAGTACTTTTGTTAAAGCAGAGATGTTTAGTTTTGATCCAGTAAAGCAGTGTATATGATGTACTGAATATACACTGTACTGTCCACTGCTTAGGATGTTCAGTCCAACCAGAAACTGGTTGTAACTGACAGAACTGCAACAGAATTTAACATTTCCCAGCAAATAGTGTGGAGTGTTTCCTTGGTGGTTCGTATTTTATTACTTAGTGTTCTTTGAACCCAATGAACATTTCAGACAAAAAGATCAAGAGAAGCAGAATGCAAACAACTCAGTACTCAGACCATACAAATGCAAGCACATGAACACTGGGACTGAGCAGTGCAAGTAATTCTGATAAACCTCATCTGTGTCCATGCTACCCTTTTGCTGTACACATTCAATAAGGGCCCATGCCACTTCCCAACTGAAAGGAACAATAAAATAATGAATATGATCCAGTTTAGGCTCCACTATGAAGATTAAAGGAAGAGGAACATCAAACATTTCACCGAAGCACCAGTCTTTTGAAAAAATTGGTGGCCCTTACTGTGGTGATGTAGTCAATATTAATTTTGGCTGGATACACATGGTAAGATTAAGGATCTCAGGCCTGACATGGCTGCTAAATCTACCTGTAGCACTTAGCGATTCAGAGTCAGAATCTGTCTTTTCTTGTCTTTCTTTCCACCTTTCTTCTCTGTGTCTATCTGCCTCTCTAGTTCCATCACTTGAGTTCCCATTAAACATTTTGCGAGCTGTTTTTCACTAATGAGGAATGGAAGGACCCCAGAGGCCGAAGCGCACCACATTAAATATATAACTACTTCTGAGATGGTTTTATCACACAGCTCTTTACTCAACTGAATGCTAAACATCGTTTATTCAGAATCCTCCACGGACAACGGGAATCACTCACACACTAGACGCAGAGGACGGAGGGAGTTCTGGTGATAGGAGGAGAAAGAAAAGATTTTATCGAAGTGATTCACAAAGCACAGATGGGCAAAAAGATGTCAATTAAGAGAACTCAGCCATGTTAAGAAAATATAAGAATTGATGTCAATTTTGAGAGTGTGAGGAACTGAGGAAAGGAGTGAAACGGAGGAAAAGGACACGGGAGGATAGAGAATAAATATTAATGTTATTAATGTTGTTCACTGTCATGGTTGAAAAGTAGCACATTTTTTTGTACACTAGATATCTAGATGTTTTTTTCTTATTAAAAAAAGTTTTATTTTACTAATCATTAACCTCTAGGCCATCAGCTCCTTAACCACTGGGGCCGCTGGTGGCCAAGAGGTTACGGAGATGCCCCTGTGCTCAGAAGTTTTGTGGGTTCAACTGCCAGTACCCTTGAGCAAAGGACTCTTCCCACACACTGCTCCCTGAACGCTGTGTTCCTGGCCGCCTGCTGCTTCATTTGGTGAATCAGTTAAACACAGTGAACAATCGTGCTGTTCACACTGTGTGCTGTGCTGTATTTATGTATGACAAAATGAACACTTTATATTAACTTCTCCAGAGAGTGACAGCTCAGGTGTCACACAGCAGCCTGAATCCAGATCCTGAAATTCACTCAGATCAGAATCATATGTACTAGGCTATTTAAAGGAAGAGGATATTCTACTTCTTCATGATATACTGTCTGTTTTTTCCCCAAGAATGCAGAGTCTTACATTTTCCCTTTTGCCTGTCATCTCAGTATCTGTTCTCTGCCTGTTTCTGGTCATGATCATGACACTAATTTACAATACATTTCTCCTGATTTTCTAGTTTTTCCAATAAGTAGGATTTTGCTTTTTCTATTGTTCATTTTTCTCCTTAGGTTGGTGATTCACAGTTTTATTCACCAGCTGCATATTTCCCAAACACACCCCCACCAAACTGGAGTGTGAGAATTAAGCTTCCTTCCCAACATCTCTTCCAGCAGCCTCTCGTGTGTTACAGAACAGCTGAAAACACTTGGAGGGAAACACTGTTTCTCTTTTGTGGGCTAACAGATATTCACTACTGGCACATTTGGTGAAGCTCAGTAAAAAAAAGTTAGAAACTAAAATGCATCTATATCAGTTCAAACTTGCATTAAATTTAAGTACATTTAGCCTAAAAAAACCTTTTTAAAATTCTAGAATTATTTCATGGAGCTGCTTGTATACTGCAGTTCCCCAAATGACTGCTGCTCTTACCTTTCCACTATTCGCTGCTTGGAATGTTATATAGCTGAGTTCAGTTATAAGCCAAGGTCAGCCAAGAAACATACAGTTTCAGGCAGGAGGGCTTCATTCCTCAGTCTGCTGGTGTGAATGTAAGACTGCATTCATGCATTTATGAAAGTGAACATTTCTCCATTACATAATATATAAATATATATATAATGTAATATATGTAGATGTGTGTGCATGTATATATATATCACATGATTTAAAAAATTAATTATTTACAAGCTCTGTGATTATTTAATCTAGATTAATCGCCCGATTTTGCTCCAGAATTATTTAAAGATTTAAATTAATTTTGGCACATGAATGAATGAATAATTACAGACTTTCAACGTCTCTTTTATTTAACTGTTTCTGTGCAGTAATGGTCACAGCAATCAAAAATATGACCTAATATGCTGAGGGAAAAAATGCTTCAGCAAGAACAATTATAGAACTAAGTCCATCTATAAGATGCATTTTAAGACAATGTACATACACGCACGGCTGTCAGAAGCATTTAGATGTGGGGGTGCACTGCACTCGGCATTTCACGTGTTCCACTCATACATCACCCCCGAATATAATAGTTTTTGTGTTCTGATGATTCATGCTACCCCATCGAATAGTACTCCCTTCACATTTATACAGTTCATAAAGTTTATAGTCAGTTTATAACACTAATAATGATGAGAAATAGTCAGATAATATTCATAACCAGAGAAAAATATATTTTATTTAAATGAGAAGAGCCTGGATAGATAGATAGATTTTTAGAGGTGCAGAGAACTGGGTTATACAGTCATGTTCTAACACTGAGAAATGCTACCATGAAGCAGGACACAGTACATATGTATATATATGTAAATGTGTCATGAAGACCCAAATGAATGGTTAGTTGTCGCGTAGAGAAAAAGCCCAATTGTGGAGAGACATGAAGGAGCTGGTAAACCAGGCGTTTTGATATGAAAACGCTCCCGTGAAGGAGTAGAGAATCCCACCAAGGAACCTGCAATCTCCCACACACAGAAGGTAATTAACACAGTTCGATGAACCTAGAGTACTCATGGTACCGATGAGAGTTGACACGGGCTGGATGAAGCAAGGACTACCTACTTCCAGTTTATATATCAAAACACTTTAATTTAATTTGGCCTAATGCATTACCCTTAACAATAATGTAAAAGTAAACTCAAATAAGGCGAGAAAATGTTGTGATGAGGGAATGCTGTTCTGCAGTGTCACAGGGCAGCAGCTAAACAGCAACAAGGAGAAATTAATTAAGCTCTCGGGTTGGCTACTTTCAAACCTCCCACCTCTGAGTACAGGCATATTTCTCCATCCCAAGACACGCTTTCATATACGGTTGCTTTGGGTTCTCTTGACAGCACAAAAAAAAAATTATACAGCCTTAAAAAAAATTATACATTTATTTTATATATTTTCTTTCTTTATTTAGCACTAAAATGCAAATATATATATATATATATTGTCCCAAAAAAAGCAAATTGAAATGAATGGAGTTTCCACAAACAATAATTAGTTAGGTCCTAAGAAACAAATCCAAAAGCAACTGAGGTCACAAACTCCGAACTGCAACTTTGTTGGGGAACACATATATGTAAATATATAAATGTGTGTGTATGTGCTTGTGTGTGTGTGTTCTGTACATGTGATTTACGTTTAGGGACTGGAATTATATCCCCCTGTTACCTGTTGTGGCTGGAAAGGCAGACTGCAGTGGCAGCATGCACAAGGTCCATGCATCCTTGTCACAAACTCAGATGAGAAACAGATGGTTGTTAATCAAGAAGGTCTAAACTGCAAAAAGGCAAAACAGAGCCAGCAGATGATCTACTGAACATTCATCAGCAGGAGCGTTGTTTAGTTCCTCATATATAAATAATACATAATAATACATAAATAATTGAGTTGAGAATCAGAGAATCAGTAGTTCATCGTCTTGCTTTTGTGCAGTTGATCTGCTGTCAACAAGCCTGTTCTCATGAGTTTTTGTTAAGCGATCGCAATATACAATATTATTAAAATACGTGCTGCGATCATGCTTTAGGGCTCTTCGTGCCAGGGCACCACTTCACTTTTTCGTGCTGGGACAACGCTTCACTACCCTGTATTTTAATGCACAGTGTGTAACATCGCTAGTATCTGTGGTAACGGGTGACTGAGGGACAGTAGGAGAGAAATAATGAGTTGATTCATTATCGATTTTGTTTGCAAAGCAGTTGAAACAGGTTGAAATGCCGGGAAA
>JBBIGB010000149.1:4779888-4791251 GCA_037577075.1 Alestopetersius hilgendorfi | reverse complement strand
CCAAAGTGCTCCTTGAAGAGGTGGGTCTTCAGGCGACGCTTGAAGACCGTGAAGGACTCTGCCGATCGGACCAGAAGGGGGAGTTCATTCCACCACTATATTCCCTATTCTAGTATTTTACTAAATATGTAATAAAGTAACTTTATTTGGAATACTGTCTTACAGAGATACAGAAACTTCATTTACATTTTCTAAATACATGCACACATCTTAGTACTTGTATTCCATCACATCCCAAAGACATCAATGGACTGTCTGTTGCTGTTATTGCTGGAAACCTTACACTGGGTTTAAAAGGATGACTTTGTGTGGGTGACTACGAAGAGAACATTTTCAAAGCATCTCTATCATTCATCCCACTCATCTGAGAGATTAGTATGTTTTAAAGTGCTCTTCAGAAAAGTCTCCTTGTTGTAGGAAGTGCCAGTGCTCCAAGAAGGCCTTCTACTGAGCAGTGCAGGATCCCTCCTGATGTTTTCTCTCTTCTAAATGAGCCCACCCTAAGAGGAAGGAGGGATGTGAAGTTCCAAAGTCATTTCCATGCCGTCCTGTTTACCCAGATGAGGAAACAGCTGTGATGGAAATCCTCCTCTGCATTTTAATATGATTTGTGAGCACTGGAGGGCTTTGACCTTCAGGGTCTTTCCTCACGGTGCTGGCTAGAGATGCATTCCCTGACCATGGGCTGCCCACCTTACCGTGTCGGCATGTTTTCTGTTGGAAACTCCCCCGGGTATCGGCAGGGAAGGGAGACATCCAAAGGATTCCAGGTGATTTGATCTCTGTCAGAACAGACGTGACCCTCAAGAAAGCAAGGTCATTCAAAAGGGTGGAATCACAAGACTTCAGAAGGAAGAGGGCCCCCACCCCACCCACACATGTACAAACACTGACACTAACTGACAGGCTGTGTTGCTACGAGCAGAGGGTATTGACTACAGCTGAAATAATTATTCAGCATTAATTTCTCATTTAGATTTTCAGCGTTGAGTTTACAACCTGAAGAGAGCAACTGTTCACCTACAGGCTTATACCTTTGTAACTAGCAAAAAAAAGGAACAATCATGGCTGAAAGCTCAAAAAGTCTATGAGTTTTTGAATAATTTAATTCCATTTGTTGCTGTATTTCAGTTTGTACCATTTGTAGATATGCAGCAAGTGAAGTAGTAGGCAGCTAGGAACACAGCGCCCGGGTAACTCTAGCGGCCTAGCGGTCTTGGGAATCGAATGTTGATGGATGCTGTATGCACAAAGATTTTTTATACCTACGTCTTTAAAATCCTGGACATGGCGTTTTTGTAAAGCTAATATTACTTCATAATTATTTCATTGTTTTACTACAATATTTTACTCTATCCAATACAATACTACTTTCCTCACCTTTGTTTAAATAAAGTCTTAGCAACTTAAAAAAAAATTGTGATTAAAACATTTATTGAAAATACTTATATGAATTAAAATAATTCTGCCGATGAGTCTGCCAATGAATTTCTTGAAATAAACAAGTGAAAAAAGCGTTCATGAAGATTTCTAGAATTAAGTGTGCATTGCAAAACAACAGCAACATTAATTTTTTTTGTATTTATAGAAATTTATAGATTTTTGTAAGCAACATTTTTTGGAGTGTCACTATGAGGAAATGCATTCATTTATGGAGATTTAGGACTGTGGGTCCTTGAGGATCGTCATCGTCAAAAAATCAGTGCAGGGATACTCTGTGCCACTTTTTAGGACTTGCAGTTATCATTGCTCCTTCCTATTAACCACCCTTCCTTCAGTTTGTAGCTTTTTCCTTGCATGCCCTTGAAGAACTCTCAATTGACTTCCTGGCTGCAGACTGCACTGAGCTATATTTTTTAAACTTAATTGGTGAAGGCATCCCAAACACACAGCTGTGCTGTCCCTTACATGACCTGAGCTTCCACTGAGACTCGCTTTAAGTTGAGGTCATCCTTCATCAAGTGTAGTAACGAGTGTCATGACTAACTTAAGGAGGCACAGCAGATAAGGCGGCAGCTGAACGGGTGCTTTATTGTGACTGATAAATTCAAGTATGACTCAGATAGTGTCAAGTGCAGCATGGCATTTGGTTTTAACCTCCTCTAGTCTCCATTTTTCCACTGCTTGGCATCTCAGCGTGTGAGAGCCAGGAGAACGTCATGCATGGGTGGCTATCAGATTGAGATGCTTTCTTTTGCGAATTGTAGCCTTCATTGTAATTAGCCTTAATCACAGGGGGTGTTGGATTTTTCTGAGCAGGGGTGATGGTGTAAGACTGTGAATGTGTGAACAGTCAATTCACAGCCCTGGTCCATTTGAATATGAATCTCCACAGTAACTGAACGTAAATGGAGACAAAGACTTTAAGGCTTTAAGATTCTGCTCAGTTGTATATTCCACCCCCCACCCCCACCCGAGTTTGTGAAGTGCCCCCGCCCCATTCCCCACCCTCTCACTAAGACTCAGCCTGCCTAAAACATGTCATGCCTAATGAAGACAATATTGTATTCTTTTCCCTTGAATGACATATGAGGAACTTGAGGTTCTATGGAGTGCTGCCAGGGACAGCAGGGTTATAATGTTTGTGTGTGTATCGGGGGGGGGGGGGTGTTGATCCTGATCCAGAGCCTGTCCAGATTCTCACAAGCACCCTTTCTCTTGTTCTACCATTCTTTCTTTCTTTCTTTCTTTCTTTCTTTCTTTCTTTCTTTCTTTCTTTCTTTCTTTCTTTCTTTCTTATAGGCTCTTAGCTGCATACATGTGCACAGATATGCAGATAATCAGATTCATACAAAATCTGAGACTAATGCTGGGAGGCAGCAAAAACAACAAAAGGGAAATCTAAACAAACCACAGTGCAATGATAATTACAATGTGCCCTTGCGAGTATCACCCTAGTGAGTATATTTAGTCTTGTTTTTGAGACTACAAGGAAAAACAAGAACTAAAATTCTGGGGACCACACTTTGAGGAGAGACATATTTTCAGAAGCTCTACATCTTTAGAATCTCTGTGTGTTGATATGTTGTTAGGGCATTCACCCTGTGATCAGGAAGTCGTGGGTTCGATTCCCAAGACCGCTAGGCACCTCTGAGGTACTCTGAGCAAGGTACCGTGCCCACACACTGCTCCCTGGACGCTGTGTTCCTGGCTGCCCCCTGCTTCACTTGGTGAATGAGTTAAATGCAGAGGAAGTATTTTGTGCTGTTCACACTGTGTGCTGTGGTGAGTTCACGTATGACCAGATTTTCACTTTCCTCTCACAGTATACATCACATTCCTTCATTGCAGCTTGTCCAAACACATGCATGCAGACACTCCTGTGCTACTCAATATATCTCTTTAACACGGGTGTGCACGGCAAGCACACCAAGTTTAGATTCACTTTTGCTGCTTGCCACCGTAGAAGCAGCAAGAAAACAGTGAGTTTGGTGAGGCGTGATTAATTGGGTGGTACGGCATTGCCTCACTAAATGACCGCCTGCTGCTGAGCCTGCACTCCACCCACACATGCACATATCATTTTGTCAGTTCCATTCTGATTGGCTATCCATGTGCACACACTTCTGTGCACTTTTTAAAGCAGTTTTTAAAGCAGTCTTGTACGCTGTGACATGAGCCTTTGCAACATCACATTTTAAAAAGCTATTCAAGAATTCGTAAGGCATTTAGTAGCTCAAATGTGAGGTATGTTCACATATATGGTTATTTTGCATGCCAATCAAATGAGCCTTGCCACTCATATGGGTGGCACTAGCCTGGCTTGTGATGTTAGACAGGAAAAGTCATTTAAATTTGAATGTGCTAATCTGTTTTAAGTGAGTTCTGCCCTTTGATGGCCAAAGAGTTCAATAGCATTAGAAAGCGTAATTAATAGAGTGCATTTGACATTATTCATCTCGCATTATGCATTGTGATATGTCTGAATGTACTATTGCACCCTTAATGTATTCTTAGGAGCATGTACAAACACACTCTCACAAAGTAAAGTAACTCTGCATGTTTTTATCTAATTAGCAACCTGTTAGCACCTTTAGATGGACCACAAGTGCACACTCCAAATGGCAATTACTTGTACAGTATAAGATACCAGCTTAGTATGTAGGGCATCTGTTGGACAACCTGAAACTTTTATGAACCCTTGGGTTGTGAGAACCCCTCAGTTTTCCTTTGCAACATCCTGCAGCTGGGCTATCAGTGCTGGACCCGCTGTTCTGTCGGCTCAGTGTGTTTGCATGCATCACAAGCGTTAATTATTCGCTGTTGAAATGATTAGGGTGTCCTGACAGGCTGCAGACCAAGGCAGCAGTGATTAATGGAGAACCCTGGGACCCCTTATTTTAATAATGAATGGGATAACGTGATGATTGCAGCAAACGCTTTAATGCTATTACACTTGCAGATGAGGTTTCTTAGACCGAAAGAAGAGAAGGGGTCTACGACGATTCTGTTCAAGTGAATCATGGAGGATTGTCTTAAATGCTTACTGCATAATTCATAAAATCATGAGCAGGACAACATCGAAGATGCATGAGGCGAGAGAAGAGGGAGGTCTACATGGTAAAACAAGTTCAGTTCTGATAAACAAGATTTAAATAGTTCATGGCTGGGAAAGCTGAATGAGGCTTTCAACACAACAGTTAAAATGCACATGTATAGTTTCATGGACTTTTTGCAAAACTTTTTAGAACGGCTTCAGCTGTGGTCTTGTCACTTGTTTCTCACCCCAGAAAGCACCAGACTTATTGCACCATCTACTGGTAGGTGCTGCTTTCGGACCCCTGCCACTTTCTGTAATACTGGTCACATGCAGTAGTGGTCAGAACTTTGCCAAAAATGTTAACTTCTAGAATGAAATCTGCCAGACAAATTTGAATACAGTTTTTAGACAAGCTGTTCACTGTTGAGAAAGTCATGCTCGATATCTAGCACTTGACACTCTTGTAGTTGTCATAATACTCTAAAGAATTCCTTTTGTGCTTGAGCCAATGACCTAAGCCCTGAAAAACTTAATAACGGCTTCCAAAATGATTCTAAAGGACTGCTTCACCACATCCTTTCACACAGTTGACGTTCATTTAAAGTCAAAGTAATTTCTACCTATCTGACATAGTGAAACCAACTGACTGACACACCAGTAGAGTAGTCTGTCACATTGAACTCTCAATACAAGAATGCAGAAGTAAAGAACTGCATCATATGAAAATACTTTGTATAACATAATCATTGGCTCACTTCTACCCAGCAAACCTATTATAAGGAGATAAATTAGCTTTTGTTCTAAGCTCAGATATTTTAATGGTATAATCATTGCTTAGTTCAGTGTTTACAACAGAACACATTACATAATTAAGAGTCTGGGGACTGCCTCCCTATCTCCTCAGTCCTATGTCTGTTAATCAAGATGGGGTCTGGGTTGCAAATTTGTATAAAATTCCCCAGAAATTCTGAAGTTTTCAGAGTTCTCCCTCCCCTCCAACTGTCATAAAATCTCTTCATCATGAACACTTTACTTGAACCCTTTTACATGACATAGCCATGGCCTATTTATGTCATAGCATATTTGATTTATTAAGATATCACACTGCTAGGATTTTTTAATGATTGCTGTAATGTTTGTCATTTGCTTATTTTTGTTGAGTATTCTAGTTAACTGTCATGTTACAAATCACTGAAAATAGATAGATCAGTTATTTCAAAATGAAATGTCACAACAGCTCATGACAGCATATGACATTTGCCATGACATGAGAGTTCAGGTAAAGTGTGTCTCTTCTACCATATTACATCCATGTGTTTAAGGTGTGGTGCAATACATAGTGCTTAGAAACTGTGACACATACGGAGAACAGGCAATATTCTCCAAGAGTCATCCTATGCTAACACCTGATAGACAGAATAACCTCTAATGTGGGAAGTGTTTGCAGTATGTCTTTGTTTTGTCACTTACCTCTCTTTCAGGCACAGAAACGCAAATCAAACATAGCCAGAAAATTGAGAGCAAAAAATACAATACCACAGTAACACGACATGCTCTGTTGTATATAATTCTGAACCTAAATCTAATACATATTTCTGTGGAAGTCCTTTTACTTTATCTTTTATTATAAACACACCGTTCACGGAAAAATGCCTAAAAACTATTTTGTTTGGAAGAATGTTCCACATATTTGATCCCTTCAGAACCATACAGCCAGCAAGCTGGCTAGACCAGTAGTCACTGGGCGTTTGACAAGAACACCACTCGGTGTGAGCCCTGTCTCTCAATAGAGGTGACGTTATTTTCTTCCTTTTTTTATTGTCTCACCTTTGTGCTGACATTCTGTGATTATTGATGATGTCTCCTACTGGCCTTTGACCGGAGGACACATCTTGTTTCGTGCAGATAAATGAAAACATCAGAAGAACCATATTGATTTCATAGTCTGCCACTGGAGCTCTCATATTGTGACGAAGAGCTTTAATGGGTTTCCCAGGTCTTAAAAAAAAACAAATGAATGAATTAAACTGAAAAAACATTGGAAAAAACCCCAAACAAACAACAACACAGTCCTGGTCTTTTGGAGTCTCAGGAAAAAGTGGCGGTGGTGGGGACTGCGGCACAGATATTAATTGGGCTGTAAAGAGATGTTTTGGACTCCTAGCGAAAATTAATAAGTTTGCATTGACCTGTGACATTTGGGTTTTGGAGCAGAGATAGTGATCATTCACCAAATTTTTTCCTCATATTCTGACAAGAACTGGACTGGGCTAGTAGATACTGTTATACAAGAAAACCCAGTGACTAATTAACTCCAGAGATAGGACACTTTTAGTCAATCCTAGCTCAGGAGGCAGGATAAAGCTAGCACAGGAGGTGTGATTTGTGGAATATAATTCCCACCGTAAAGACTTTTCTTCTGTTCCTTCTTCTGAAAGCTCACTCTTCCGCACAATACCGTTTCCAGTGCTTGCTGTAAAGATTTATATTGACATGGCACGCAGAGGGCAAGGTAAAGTCAGGCAGGCCAGGCAAGGATCAACAGGGATGGAGGCTGACATAAGTGCCGGGTTAAATGTCTATAGACGAGAACAAATGATAGGATCTGCGTGGGATTTCAGAGAAGAGGAGGCCGAATGACCAGTGGATAGGAGGATAAGATTAAAGCTAGCCAATATGGCACCTGCTATTCAATCAACAGCGCTGGAGTAGAAAAAAAGAAGAAAATTGAAGGTGGTCGTGGGCAGCCCAGGGTTCAGGCTGTTACAACTGAGACGGGAGAGGGAAAGAAAGTGCACACTTGTGGATGGCCAAAGCTCCTCTTCATTTTGAATTCCACATGGAGAGCCAATCTCTGACTGCTCCCCATGACCTATTTGTGTATCTGAGCATGAGAGAAATTCTCTGTAGGACCTACAGTTCACCTCACAGGAATTTGAAAGCTATTACACTGCACGGAACATTAGGTTTTTTGTCTTTCATAAGGTTGCCTCTGGAATAAGTGATGCTGTTGGGCAGAGCATTATGATCCATAGTATGCGGAGAATGGACCCGCTCAAAATAGACTCATTGTCTACACCAAGTCGAACGTCTTATCAATATTTAAGAGGGTCAAGCTCATAATGTTATTTGATATTATATATCAGCTTTAATCACCATAACTTGGCTTCATAAAGATGCAATTAGACCACCAACCAGATTTAACCTTCAAACTCTTTAATCCATTAATGGGACTCAAAATGAAGCAAGAACAGAGATCTGAGATCTATTAGAATCTTTAATTCTAGTGGCATTTACATCAGCACTCTCCATTAGGGAACACACAGTCTGGGTCCAAATTATTCTTGCATGCCTCTCTGCCTATATTCCCCTGAACACAAACTGGTGAATAGATGAGCACACCATTCGTCAAAAAGCATCCAAAAGCACACACCCGACATCAAACCCCACTGTTTTTTGATACAGTAATAGTGTTTATCTGCTGTCAAAAAGAGAAAAGACCACTAGGAATGCATCTTTTGATGAGTTCACCAACTGAGCTAACAATGCTGTTCCGCATTTGTTTGCTCTTTTTCAGCCAAAAAAAAAATCTTTTCCTCCCAGATGTAGCCAATCATCCATGACAGTAATCTCAATTTTGCTAATTTAGTTTAGAACCTGGGCTATAAGGCTAATTGTGTCAAAATAGGGACACAGTTGGGCAACAATTCGATGTTAGTCACAAGTGCAGATTAATCTGATCCAAGACCAGCACTCTCCAGCCCTGTCAACATCTAAAATGACTGTCTGTAGCAGTGCACGGGTTCACACAAGTTTTGGGAAAGAAATGATTTGGACTCACTTCTTAGCCGACGCACTGCATCTGGGTAATGTAGAAAATTGTGTACATTTGGTTTGTCACCATACCATTCTTTTAAAGTCCATGACTGAGAAGAATATAGATGACTATTTATCACTTGAATCAGTTAACTGTCAGTTAAACATTAAATGGTAACTGTCACAATGTCCACAACAAAGAAACCAACAGCTGAAAACAACAGAGAGCTTGTATCTTGTGCAAGAATCGTGAGAGAAATTCAATAAATCTAAGTGGCTTATTTGAGGGAAGCCTCTCTCTGTGTCTGTGGTCCACTTTTTCAGAGGACAGCAGAGAGTGGCACCTCTGCCTCCAAAGCTTCAGTGTCAGCTTTGGCTTCATCGATCCTTCCGTCCTCAGTGTAACCTGGATTTCCAGCCAGGTTTCAACAATTTGTTTCTCCTGTTTACTTACTGAAGCACAAAATGATCTCCAGATCAAGCCTAAATCTTAATCTTCTTGTCCATAATGTATCTGTCTATTAGCTATGGGTTTGGTAAAATGGCAGGAGGACACTCAGAGATATGGAGGAGAAGATCAAGATTTTATAGATCACCAGATCAAGATCTGCCTACTGCCTGAGGCACAACAACAAGATCTCCTGCTCAAGAACAAATTCTGATGTTTGCCATATCTTGGAGCGTCTTAATGCCATTTTACTACACATAGATGATAGGGAGATGCATTATGTGGCATACTAAATACTGCTGAGGGTATAAAGGTTAACTAAGCAGAGGACCTAAGCTTTTAATAGTCTGGTATCACCTATCTCCATTGACATTGACATGCAGCCTACAGCATGCTCATGGGAAGCCTGTCATACTTCGTTTTGTGTGTCTGCAGATAATTGAATGTCTCCAGTCCCTCCTCCCTCAAGGCCAGAGGTACCTGGGGTGGGGGTGGGGGGTGCGATCAGGCAGGGGGGACGGGAGGCCCTGAGGGAGCTGGGATTGATGCAGCACTTTGGGGAAGAGACGAGGTGCCAGTGCAGGGTAATGGAACCCCCACCTGAGACTCCCTGCTAGTGCCGGATGCTACGCTACAGAGCAATCATTGGAGAAATATCATACAGCTCCCATCCAAACCAGGCAGACCTGGCACTGGCAGATTAAAATGAGAAGAAGCGGGTACAGAAATATAGTCGGCAGATTGAGAAATCAACATTCATAGATCAAACAGGGATGGGTGCAGAAATCTCCCCACACTTTGCATATTTTGGTGGTTCCAAAAATGGATATTTTGTGTGATGTAAGAGGACCACTTCTGGTTCCCTAAAGAGCCTTCTTTAAGGACACATTTTTGTAAATGAGGTATGTGAAGAACTTCTTTAAGGTTTAAACAGCATCCACTTTATGTTTAGGTTCTGTGTCAGTTGCTCAGAACCATATGTACAAGAACCACATAGAAACCTTGAACTACCATGTGTTTCTTTGTTATTTGCTGCACTTTCTTTTCAACATAGTAAGAGTTTGACAACCCCAGGAAATGGGCCAACATCCTAAAACCACTGAGCAAACACTGTACCTAATACAGTCTCACACACACAAAACCACATGTACACATCTGCCAGTCTGGTGCAACAAAATCACTTTTCCCCCACAAACAGAGTTACATTGTTTCAATATGCACAGTAAATCCGTCAGCGGTCATGTCTGTCCCGCTTGACTTTCCTGGATCTGAAGCGGATCTCGGACAGCTTGGAGTTGATCCCGGTACCAATCTGGCCCTTCCGTGCTGATGGGAAGCGGGCCAGCGTGGCATCTGCGGAGGGAGAGAGTGACACTGCGACAACAGTTGGTTTCTCAGCACTGCCAGCGCTGTCAGGCCATTAAAACGCCAAATGATGATGAATGAGAGGGGATGGGCCTGTCGGAAACAGCCCCCATCATGACGCTCGCCCCTCTCAATCCTCATTTTGCTTCTAAAGAGGCTTTTTTCCCCTTCTCACATATCATTCACATCCAGAAAGCTGCTGCACCTTGGAGGTGAATGCTGATATTTTCTATGATTCATTGGCAGAAATTTAACTGTTGGATAATAGCCTAAACAAATCACAGCAAAATGTGCAATAGGCATGTGTGTCAGTTGATGAGAAAAGTTCCTATTTCACATTTTTCTGCTTTTTGTGTGGTAGTAAGCCGGTTAAGAAGCTGTCAAGCAGATGTAAGATTCAAATGCAGAGTTCATCATGAATAAGCATCGGTTTAATAACTGTCTATAATCAAGTATGTAGACATATTAATGTGCACAAAACCACTATTGCACATTTTCACCATGCCAAAAAATTGGAAATCAGAGAGGCTTCTCTAAAGCATTGTAACCAAAGGAAGCATTTCACTATTAACTATTAGATACACAATTTTACAAAGACAAGATTAACTTCTTTCAATGTGTCTTATGTAAGATAGATAAATACATAGACAGATAGATCAATGGATGGATACATCATCTTGCAAAAATATTCAACCAACTTAAACATAATCAGATTTGTCTTTATTACAGATGACACTTTATTAATTAAAGGCTGACGCTCAAATTTCATTCATTTAAAATGGCATTGGTTTCATATTCCAAAAATATTCCATGATTAAGAGGAAACACTGTGCTCTGGAAGTAATATACTTTGGGCTAATTTTTCCAGGTAAAAATTCTCCATAATTCATGTACAACTAGCCAATCTGAAACAAAGGAAGTACAATATTAAGTTAAAGACCTCCACATAAGGCCTCGTTCACACGGACGTCTGAACCAGGCGTTTTTCTGGCGTTTGTGACGCCAGGTGAGCGCCTGTTGAACGCCGGCCATAGCGTCAAATAATAACGCCCATGGCGTTTGGTTGACATTCTGGAGGACCGAATATGTCCCATGATTCTGCGGAAATCTTCGCAAAAAACGTCCCTTTGATCTGACGTTGCGCAGTAAGAGGGTGAACCCAGTAGCAGCGGCGATATTTGTTCCTCTCCTGCCTACGGCGCCGTATCAGGAGGATTTTTAAAACAAGAATGTAAACGGTGAGTTTTAAGAAAG
>JBBIGB010000149.1:4601904-4617357 GCA_037577075.1 Alestopetersius hilgendorfi | reverse complement strand
CTACTACTACTACTACTACTACTACTACTACTACCACTACTACCACTACTACTACTACTACTACTAATACTACCACTACTACCACTACTACTACTACTACTACTACTACTATCACTACTACTACTACTACTACTAATAATAATAATAATAGATACTTTGTATAGTACTTTTCATTAGAGGAGTTGCAGCTCATTGTGCATCCCTAGTAATATATAAGTAAAACATATGAATGTATAAATAAAGAAATAATGCAAAAAGCAAAGTGCACTTGAAAGCTAAAGTGTAAAGATACATTTTGGGACAGTTTTCTGCTTAACTGTTGAGCAAGAGTGTGATTTTTTGCATGCCTCAGTGGAAAGCCTTATTACCTGTGAAAACATTAAGGTTTGATTTGGAATATAGTCTGTCAGACATACTGTATGAAGGTGTGACCTCGGTTTTCTTGACCCATGCGCCTTTAATGTTATAGCTTACGTAAAACAGAACAACGGTTTGTTTGAATGTTGGACATGAGTAATGCTGGATGTAGGAATTACATAAGCCAAAGAGCCATCTACATTTGTTGGTAGGTGGACTGCTTTCTTTAAACAGGAACCTCTGTCATTGTGCCTGGAAGGGAGAGGGATTTCCTTGAGAAACACCTATGAGGTCATACTGGGCAGGGCTGGACCGTGGACTCGCTCCATGGGGAACATGCTGTCCTCTCAGCCTGGCCGCCATAGGATGATGGAAATGCACGATAACTTTCTGTTGAGCCACAGCAACACACAGAGCCTGCATTCCAAACATTTTTGTTGAAATTCCTATGGAAAATTGTACTGCCAAAATCAGCAATGGCATATAGCCGTTTTGGTGCACTCTAATCACCTCTCTCCTTTCTTTTTGGCGCCTTGCATAGCTCTTTGTCATTCACCTGTCCTCGAAGGGTCACACTTTTTAAAGCCGTCTGCACATTCTAGTGGCTTGCAGTTGGCGGTCAAATTGCCACAAGTGGGCTGAGACCTGTCCTTATGTCTTCTTACTCCCCTTGTCTCCAGGCCCACCCACTGACTGCCAGAGGGGGGTCAGAAAGGTCTTCAGAAACCAACTGACGACACCCTCTCACCGTCTGAGTGTCATAGGCCTGGCATGTCACCTTCATTAGCACACAAAAGCCTGACAGCTCTGCCTCGACTGCCTCCTGAAGAGGCTTGAAGGCACATGGCTACACTCTTTCCATTTCCAGGCCTTGGAGCTCGCCTTACAGTGATGACTATCCGTTTACACAGATCCCCTCTGCCTCTTACAGCTGTGACGTGAATGCACTTCACATGAGGAAGTTGCTAAGAGCCCTCATTAAAGATGGACACTTGTAAACAATTTTTTTTGTTTATGATTGTCCATCCGGCGGTCTTCCCGCAGACTGTGGGATCACGCCCCAGTGGAGAGCTTCCTGACTTTGTAGCTCCGGCAGCTGTTGTTCACTGCAAATTCAGCAAATCTGTTCCATAGGATTTTAACATTTGTCATGAAATTTGGACCATAGACCTGAATTGATAACAACTACGGTTTGCATATTTGATATTTAAACTAAATCTAAATACTGTTTCTGGTGCACTGGTCCAATTTTATGTTAGATAGAAAGTAGCATTAAATATTATTCTACGTTCAAACAGTATTGAATTCATATCATGTACTGTCTAAATATTCAAATACTTATTGTAAGCACTAACTGGCACTTTCTCCTGGCCTTGGCCTGGTCTAGTGAATGTTTTGTAACGTCTAGCCTCACTGATTAAGCTGATATTAGGTCAGACTGTTGGTGTTGCCCCCTTTTGTGTTAACTGATCACCTATTCATTTACATGGACTCTGCTGAGCTACCCAGTAAAACAACGAGTGATTGACCCACCTCTTATTGTGTATTGAATGAATTAGGCTCGAATAAAGGGCTACTGTTATAACACAGCATGTGATCACAAGCAGTAGCATTATGAACCTACTAAGGTGCTCGGCATTGCATGAGAAAGTAGGAGCTGAGAAGTGGTAGATGTTAATCTGCCCGAGTTACAACATTCTCACCATTTGTTTGCCTTGTCAAAATGACATACAGCCCACATTTTGAGCAAACAAACTTGAAAATATGCTGATCCCTCTACTCACTTGTTTTATTCTACTATAATTGGAGAAACTGAGACTCTTAATTGTAAACTCTGGTTAGATATACAGACTACAGTGGTGTGGGAAAAATACTATAAAAGTTTCAAGAGAGGTAGACTTCATTTATTTTCATGGGAGTACTGCGTTGTGTGTACTAATGCAATGCCGACTTACATTTAAATTTGCCTTAATAGATAAGTAGTATTCCAGCTGCACTCCTAAACATCCTAAAAGTGTTCAAAAGCAGAGAGTCTGCAAAAGAACCACTAAAGAATGTTTCAATGTTGGATTCTTTAAGGAACCTTTTTGGTACATGGCAACCTTTTTAATGTTTAAAGAACCTGGACACAATGCAAAGGTTTTAGATCAGTGTTTCCTAGAACCCAATGTCCAAGCTTGGGACCATTTAGAAATCTTTATTTTTATCTGCATAAGCCAGTTTGTCCCTCTATGTTTCCGCCTTTAGGCTTTTTTCCACCAACATGCCCCAACAAAGTTCCCACGCTTTGTGTGTCCCATCAGCCTTGAGCTATAAAAAAGTTCTTTGCTCAGTTTCATTAAGTGCTATCTGTGTTTTATTTTGCTAATTTCCACCACTTGTTCTAATCTTGAGCTTTTAAAATGCCAGTGTGTTTTTTTAGGTGCCCACTTGAGAGAAAGAGTGTTTTTTTCGCCAAGTTTTCACCACTTGGCTTGTTCTAATTTCAAAATGCCAGTGTGTTTTTTTAGGTGCCCAGTCGAGAGAAAGTGTTGTACCTGTAGACGCCGAGAGGTTACTCTAATATTCCTGGCTGGTTTTCCTTAGCTGGGGCGGAAAGGCTGGAGCCTGAGGTCATGAGAGTTCCTCTCCAGTATGAAGGGGCTGGCCATGACCCTGGCAGTCTTTTACAAAGCCTTCAGCTACCTGATGTGACGAGAGTTCTCACATGTTGACTCGGCTGTGAGGTGACATTTTCACTCCTGCCTTTAACTCGCACACAGTGTGACCTTTAAGATCAATGGAGGCCATAAAGAACACTGAGTGAAGTGTGAGAAGATCAAATGAGACACTCGGGTGTGATTGGTTCACTGTGTGCAAAAAAGTTGAGTGAATGGAATAGTGACTCTAATCACATTATAACTTGCATTTCGTCGAGGTGAAAGTAGTGGAGGTTAGTGTTGTTTAACAAAAAGCTTTTGGTTTTTGTATTTGATGGCCAGGAATGACCTCAGCACACGTGTCTTACTAATGAAAGGAGCTTCAGAAAATCCGGGAGTTCTTTTTCTTCCATTACGTCTTCGCCTGCTTGCCTCAGGAAATGTCTCCTATTCTGGCTACACTCCTCAGGACGTAGTTTACCCATTCCAAAAGTGTCTCGACACACCCAACTAGCCTCTGAATACAAGCACGACACATATTAGCACTCTGCCTATTAGCACTAATGTGATTGATGGATCCTCTGCTAGTATGACAGAGGTCCACTCCCCTGTGCACTCACTTGACTGTCCTTCGAGGGCCTAATTGTTTTTCTCGGAGGGACTTATTGTAAAAACAGGTCCTGTATTTCTGGACATGCTCTGGGTTCTTTCTTGCCTCTTTTTTTCCCGTCTCCTAAAAGTTTGCCTTCCTCAGGGTGGCAGGCTGTCAGTTAGATGGGCAGAGCTCGACTTGAGAGCATTTCTTTTAACAAGGAAACTCTCTCTTGAAGTTTGTCTTTGCGTGAAAGCCAGACAGCGTTTATTGAGAGACTGTAAAATGCTGTAAAATGCAGATTATAGAGGAATGCGTCTATGCGCTGTGCTGGATAAAACACATTGTTGCTGTTTTAATCTCTTTCCAAATCGGAATTTCCTTCTTTTTTTTTTTTCCGTGCGAGAGCGAGAAAGAGCGGGAGCGAGGAGGCAGTGCTTTGTGGTGATCTGCACTGGTCTAGTCAGCAGAGATTTCTGGTCCAAATAAACACAGGAAGCGACTGCCATTTGGGACCATTTGATTATACTGAAGCTTGCCATATATGAAGACGCACTTGTATAGAATTACAAACATCCTTGTCTCTCGTGTAAACTTTTCAACAAACTCTCTGCTCGATTGTGATCTGAATTTCCTCGGAATGA
This sequence comes from Alestopetersius hilgendorfi, assembly GCA_037577075.1. Classification (NCBI taxonomy): domain Eukaryota; kingdom Metazoa; phylum Chordata; class Actinopteri; order Characiformes; family Alestidae; genus Alestopetersius; species Alestopetersius hilgendorfi. The sequence continues at coordinate 4,613,125 of JBBIGB010000149.1, read as the reverse complement.
TTTGTGTCCTAGATATTTTCTGGAACCCTTTAGTTAGCTTAGCAATAAGCCAAACATTAGAAATGTTTACTACAAACGTTTTTGCAGACACACAGCTGTATGCAACAGTTTGGGCACCCTTAATCAAATTACATGTCTCCAATGAATGATTACCGGGATAAAAAACAAGTCACGCTTAAAACAAAATGTGACGTGTGCACAGTTTGGGCACAGTTTCAAAAGGTAAATATCAACATCTGAAGTTTGCAACAGAGAATCCTGGCAAATTAAAGTGATTCTGGAATCAGCTGCTATTGTCTGGAGAAGCAAAATGTGAATTTATTGGCTACATTTACCAAAGTATATTTGAAGCTGGAGAGGGAGAAGAATTTCAGTGAACATGTTTCTAGTTCTTACGTGTGTTAAAGGGATTGTGTGGCAGTCACTGGTTCTGGAAATATTGTAAAAAAAATGAGGGAAGATAGGATTCTACCAAATATCAACAAATCATGGATGTTTTTATCCCCCAGTTTGAGTAGAAACTGAATATTACTGCATAACAATGGTGCAAAAAATGCATCAAAATATTCCTTAAACTGCTTTAAGGAACAAAAGATGAAATTGGGGAAATGGCCTTCTGAAAAGGCTATCCTCAGACTAAAAGTGTAATACAAAGAAAAATGGGGGAAAATAATGTGATTTTAGTCAAATGTGCTGTGCTTATGGCCCAATAACACAGACCGATTTTTTTGCATGTTAAAATCAACAGCAAAAATTGTGCATTAAAATGCAGCCCCATGTTTTAAGTTTGTTGTATGTAGAAGTGGCATTAACTTCTACCTCTAGTGGTCTTCATCTCAACTTACTTCACAGACTGGCAAGGTCAGATCGTTGTATTCACAAAGTTCCTCACAGTTTGTCCCATCATTTGTCCCATCAACTCTAAAGGTGAGAACAATCTCAGCATTCCGTTTTGTTAGCATTTTCGCCCCTAACCCTGCCTCACGCATCATTATGTGACATTCCCTCTTTGATTCTCTCTCTGTCCTTCTCTCCTGCTCTCTCTCAGCTCCCGGTCCCACCCCTCATTCTGTCTGATAAATCCTCGGGCCACTGGAGGTCAATAGAGATAAAGAGAAATTCCTTCACAGAGTGTTATTGTTACTAGTTTACCACCACATCAGCCACCTTCACATGACCCACTGTATTAATGCCTCCTCTGATGCACCATCTCAAATAGCGTCATGCGGTATGACTTCAGATATCTTCTCATATTCATAAGAATTAGTGTGAGTTTCCAAATATTTAATGGAACTGTGTATTTTTGGGATACTTGACATTGAACCCAGTGACGAATTTTGGATGAAATACACCATATGAAAGAAATACTGGTGAAAAACGTTTCCCACATTAAACGGGAAGGGACAGTAGGAAAGGAGTGGGCTGGTTGTAAATTATGAGGAAAAAAATGCACTCAGACCACTTCGAGCAATCAGAATGAAAAAGTCCCTCATATGGCTGCACTATATCACTCATCCCTGGCCTCTGTTGGGAGGATGATGCATGCGAGCTTTCAGAATGAGAAACGACACCATTCCGTGCGTCTGTGTGGGGAAAATATTGTATTTGGAATGTTATTGAAGTATTTGCCAGGTCTGGGTCTCCACAGGATGCTGAACGTGGCAAAATGCTGGAAGGTCATAGAGCTGTTTTTCCTCCTCATCTTCAATATTCATACTTTCATAATCAAATTTGGGCAATGATGATTTCTGGAACTGCGCTTGTTTTCCTAAGACTGTTATAACAACAGCTGTGATTAGGTCGGGCTTAATGTATGAGAGTAATCTGGACAAGGATGTAGTGCAGCTGGTGAGTCGTGTAATTCATTGTAGAGAGAAAAGAAAAAAAGTTATAAACCACTCACATGGTTACGTGCAGATAGTTACTAGGTAACGTTTGCTGACCAAATTGTTCATTAGATGGGCAGGAAAAATGAAACATTACCTTAAAAATGAACAAATAGCTTAAATGGATCATGCTATGTTGTGGAATATGCAAAAGAGAAGATCTCTACCATGTAGGCCCCAAGTTACGAGACCTACATGGAAGATAAAAGTTTGACGAAAGAGTCAGTTGCTTTAATTTTCATACTGAGAATAGTGACTTCTGGCATTTTAGCTTGTTTGTCATGATTAAGATAACATTCAACACTACTTGCTACGCTAAGCATCTGCTCAGTTCATGACTGTTTTGCTTCTATTACTATGGTTTATCTATAATTAATGGTACACAAACATTGATTAAAGAGAGGCTACATCAGAGTTCTCGCTGGCTCTCACGCTATTGTTTTTGGAAGTGGTTGCTATCAAGATGGTTGATATAGCCAAGTTACAGTCAAGCCAAAACTAATGTTGCATGACAGATGTTACATTTTGACAGCTTTGTGTTTCGCTGTTCCCTCTGCATTTTACCCCGCTGGCAGTTGAAGGGTTCATTTTAGTGCATTCTCTCATTTTTGCCTGTTTTGTGAGACACTATTGGAGCTGGAGTTCCCAGATTAGAGGCCCAATATCAAACACCATTATATCAAACACCATTATAAGTTCAAGTCATTGTTCACTTAAAAGCGATGGTGAGAGTCGATGAAAGTGTTCTTTCATAGCAACTGCTTCCATGCCAGGCAAACATAGGACGTCCGCTGCCTCCCGTTCAATTTAACAAATTTATGTTGGTGTTTAGATGTGAGTGTGTGTGTGTGTGTGTGTGTGTGTGCGCGCGTTCTGCAGTGGACAGGTGCCCTGCCCACGATAAGTCGCTGCCTTGTGGCCGTTGGCCCTGGAATAGGCTCCTGGTACCTGTGCCCCTAGTAAAGATTAAGAGGTTACAGGAAAGGAATAAATGAATGATTGAAAGTTTCGATTCACTTCAAGTTTCCAGGCTTGAGTTTCCTGAGCTCGCTATGACTGATCAAAACTAGACAGTTTGTTGTACAAGAAGACACCACAGCACACAGTGTATATACAGCACTAAATTCTTTCTCTGCATTTAACCCATTCACCCTGTGAGGATGCTAGTGGCCAGGAACACAGCGCCCGAGGACCAGTGTGTGGGGATGGTACCTTGCTCAAGAAAACCTCAGTGGTGGCATTAATTGTCCTGGGATTGAAACCCATGATCGCAGGGGCAACTCCCTAACAACTAGGCCACCAGCCGCCCTGCCATACAAACTGTAGCTTGAAAAAACGACTCCCATCCATCACAACCACGTGACTTTCACACATGCGGAATAAATACCCAACTGAATCCAGTGCCTATCTATATTTAGACAATAATACATAAAGCTTGTTCAACTTTTCAGTGCTTGCAATAAAAGAGCACATTTGTGGGCGGAGCATGGACAGGTCAGTTGAAGTGAAATGGTGCAGATAAGGTCTTTACTCCACCATCCAGACTTGCTTTGGCCCCTTCCTGTTCCTTTTCCTGGGCCTCTTGTGTTGCTACTTAAAAAACAGAGCGTTAAACCCAAATTATAAGCGTGCACTTTTAGCACGGGCTACACAGCAGCAGCTGGCCTCATTTGGTGTTTTCTCGTACCATTCTGGGGTCCTGCCATGTATGCACTGCCAATTCTGTATTCACAGAAACCAAAACAATTTTTTTTTTCTTCTGGTGGTTTTATGCTGGCCTTCTTGCATGAAAACAAAAGTTTGACCTGCCGCTATCCAAACTCTGGACAAATAGCTTTGTTTGGAACCAAGAAAATGTAATTGTTCTGTTAGCATTTATTCTCCAACTCTGGACTGGACTGTGTGCTATGTGTCTGCTCTGCTATGTGTTTCTCTGGCAGGAAGGGTAGCCTGAGTGCTTGCTCATCACTCAAGACTTAGGAATGTGTTCAGATGCTCATGGTGGAGTAGTTAAACAAAATCACCAACAAACGTTTACCATGTATTTGTGTGTAGCCTTAGTTTGATAGAGAGATTAAAAAAGCTGTGTATATATATATATATATAGACTTTGGGTGTAGGGCTAAAACTGGACCATACATGAGAGCTTTCTGTGGCAGCAGACTGCTGCGACAGGAAAGAAATTACTATGCCTTTTGTGGCTTTGTTGTTATTGGCTGACTCGTTCATCCACTCCATGCTTCTCTGGAACTCATTAAAACTGCTGCAGTCTGGAGCAAGTCATACATTTAAGGGAAAAAAGATATTTTTTTTTATTTTGGTCTGAATGTTTAAGCTCAGTTGCTGATCCCTGGGGTCTGTCATGGAGTTTCTTAAAACTCAATCGAGGCCTGGTAACATTACCTTCACCTGGTCAGTCAAGGGCAGACCATGTTCTGTCATATTCACTCAGAAATAAAGGTAGTAAACAGGGCTCTTTGGGGTGAGCCTGTAGAGAGGGGAACAACTTTTGTGCCCTGGAGAACCTGATTGTTTTAGAACCACTTGTGCAAATGATCTAAACCAATGCGCGTTGACCAGCTGACCAAAGTGCTGAACCTCAATACACATATAAGGAAAGGTTAAAGAAGCTTTAGATAATGTGAAGGTTAAAAAAGGCTTATGTTTGTAAAGTTTTTATTCTCTAATGCTGTATACTCCATGAATCTTTCAGGACCATATTTTTGAGTGTGGTGTCATTGCACACATGCTTCAGAAATAAGAAGCAGCTGTAGGGGCCCAGTTTGGTGGCCAGGAAGGTCTGTCTTGTAAATCTGGTTACTGTAATGTTGATGGAACCAAACACATGGCATAGGCACCTCAGTGCTTTGCAACTTTTGGAGTCCTACAGTGGAGGTAGCTCAGTGGGTAGGATGCTTGCCTCCGGACCAAGAGGTCACAGGTTCGAATCCTACCTCCAGCATACCATCACTGGGTCCCTGAGAAAGACCCTTAACCCCAAGTTGCTCCAGGGAGACTGCCCCCTGTAGTTACGGAATGGAAGTCGCTTTGGATAAAAGCGTCTGCAAAATGCCGTAAATGTAAAACTATTGGAACATCGAGCTATGTGAGGCAACTAACTGTTAACTGTATACTGACCATGCTTTGTCCAACCCCCTGCCTGCTTTCCTTACTCCTGGAAAATAGTCTCACAGGTCACTGGCAGATGTCAGATATTTGAGGCATGTATAGAGACATACTCGGATTTCTCACCTTGTGGCGAACACTATACAGGAGATTTTGCATGACGTTTATGTTTTAAAACCCAAAATCAACAGAGGAGCACATTTTTCATTATGCTGTAGGCAGCGGTACCCACTGGGTTTGTTTGTTCAAACGTGTGAGACATTTCCACTTTCTCTAATTTATTTACATTGTAGATCTCAAATGTGTCTCAAACGGAGCAGATGTTCAGAGCAGACTAGCACTGAGAGTGCCTGGAATTTCTCAGATTCCAGCACCATCTTGCACCAAAAGCCTTAGGTAATTGCTATAAGAATGATTATGAATAATGAATGTCAACATTTTGGGTAATGGTTTAGGTGATTATGTCCAAATGATGTAGCTGGTTATGTGCAAATGATGCACTGATACTACAGAATTGTCCTTTGCTCTGTCTTTTTGCCATTCGTTGATGTTAATTGTGTTTTCAGATCTTGGTTTGTGGTGTGAAATGTTCATTTCCAGATGTTTCTGGTGACTTTATGTGGGTGCTTTGATGAAATAAGGCACTCACATAATCCAACAAATGTAAATGATTTTGGTTGTAAATAGTAATGCCATACTATTTTGTATTTTACAATCTCAGTTAAAAAAAAAAGCTTCTAAAACTAAACTAAAACGGTTTCTATGGCATCGCTCATCGTTTCTTTAGTGTTGGGTGAGTCCTGAGAATTTCAAAATAAATCTAAATAAAGTTTTATCCAGTACTAGATGATAGTGGAGTGTAAAATGTTTTTATTTGAGATAAAGACAGTTGTTTTAATACCAGTTTTCTTCTGCCTAGATGGCAACTGTAACTGAAAGAGCTCATACATTCACATCTGCATGGATGCCGTATTGGTGATTTAATAATCTAATCTGCTTTTAAGTGTTCAGCTCCTGATATTTCTACAGAAATCCCCTGTTCTACCCTCTTAAAAACTACCAGAGGTGCCAAAAGAAGAACAACCTAGAAAACATGGGGGTACCATAGGAACACAAATCAGTTGATGATCTTTTTAACAACCCATGTTTTGTAAATGAGATGTATGAATGAGAAGACACTTAAACTCTTCCTAAAAGTGAGCATTTAAGTCAAGAACCATTTTGGAACATACATTTAAAAGCAACTTTATGTGGCCCTGTCAATTTCCACATCATAACATTTGTCCAGTTCAAAAGGCATTTCAAGAGTTCTGTTAGGTGTCTAGGTGTCCTACCATATTAGTTGTTCTAGGAAACACACACATGCATGATAAGGTTTCTGTACTTATTTTTGTTCATAGGTGCTGCCCCAGGTTTTGGGCACCCAAAACTTTGGCCTTGGCGGTTTTCCTGAGGAAATGCACAGTGATAGTCTCAGAGTCACTGAGTCTGTGGCCTTGACTTGCAGCCAGCGCTATTAGAGGCAAGTGAAACTAACTTACTAACACAGTGCATGCTGATGTTTGACTGTCATCCTTTGAAAACTGAACCCTGGCTCCTTGGCACTGCTGATGTTTTTAGTGTCTTACAGTTAGAATCAGAGTCTAATGGACCCATTTATGTGCATGTTCTGCCACATACACTGTTAAAATACAGTGTTTTATATTTTCATGTACAATTAGTTTTTTAAGTGTTTATAGTTTATTCTGTTCCAATAAAATGGCAATAGATCTCCCCGTTATATAATGTTAGGGAGAGCTACTCTCCATGGAACACATATATGCTTGGTCATTTAATCATTTTTTTTACCCACTGTGCGGTTGATACCATGTGTGAGATGGCTCTGTGGGATATGACTCATTCTTATTGCTCACAAATCATATCAGAACATTCTCTAAGCGGTTTCTGAGTCACATTTGCCAGCTGATTCCCTGGTTACCGCATAGGAACAATGATGCAGCAGTATGAGTGGCCCTAACTGAGAGATCCAAGGTTCACCTGTTTCTACAGAGGCTGGTGTTCTGTAATGAAATCCAGGCCAGTGAGCACAGACAAAGCAATCTTGTTAGACGTTCACTGAGCTTTGTGACACTGAATGGCAGGATGTTTGTAGAACACAGGTATTTACTTGGGGAAGGAGGAGCATGGAGTTAGAATTAGAAGTTGCCTTGCACTGGAGTTAAAGTACAAATGCGCTTGTGTTTTAAATGCACTTGTGCTTATATTTACACGACTCACATAAAGTTAGGGACAATGTCAGCACTATAACCTTTAATGGTGAACTCAATGTGACCTTCCCTAAACGTTTGAATGCACATATCCAGCTGTCCAATGATTCAGTACTTTTTACACAACTTGCTGTTCTCTGACAAGGAGCTTAACGGCAAAATTCACAACAGGTGTTTGACCCATTACATTTACATTTATGGCATTTAGCAGGCGCTTTTATCCAAAGCGATTTCCATTCCCTACCTACAGGGGACAGTCTCCCTGGAGCAACTTGGGGTTAAGGGTCTTGCTCAGGGACCCAGTGGTGGTGTGCTGGAGGTAGGATTCTAACCTGTGACCTCTTGGTCCAGAGGCAAGTATCCTAACCACTGAGCTACTGCCACCCCCGTTAATCAACCAATTACCCCGTTAATCGACCAATTACCCTGTTAATCGACCAATACATTTCCTGGTTGAATCAGAATTAGTATTTAAACTCCTCCTCATCATGCTGTTCACGATTTGACATCATGAGACCAAGACTACACCTATTGAACAACTGTACCTCGCCATTGCGAGGCTTCAAACAGGATGTTCGCAGACGGAAGTGGCCGCAGAGTGTCATCTGCAGGTTGCAGCAGAAATACAGACTGGAAGAGTCACAGAAAGGCATAGAAGTGGACGTCCTTTGGCCACGTTCCACACTGATGACCGCTTTATTGTGAACAGTGCCCTGTGGAACTGGATGATGAACTCCAGGCACATTTAAGGGAGGCAAAAGGCACCCAGGTGTCTCATCAGACCATTCAAAACGGACTACACCAGACCTGGAAAGGTACCTAACCACACCACCAGACACTGGCGTCAACGGCTTGCATGGGTGAGGGAGCATTTACGCTGGACGAGAGACCAGTTGGCCTCAATGCTGTTCTCTGATGAAAGTCGATTCACGTTGAGCAGAATGTTGTGACCAGAAGAGCCTTCGGTGGTGGTGATGTTACAGCGTGGTCAAGTGTGTCTAGTCAGTACAGAACTGCCCTAAACTTTGTGAATGGTATAGTGACAGGCCCATACTACTGGAATCGTTAATCCAGTTATTGTGGCCCTGCATGAACAACATAGACCTACTTTCAACTTCCTGGACGATAATGCTCCAGCTCATCAAGGTTGCATTATTAAGGAACGACTGCTAGAGGCTGGGGTACCTCGAATAGAGTAGCTGCACTTTCTCCAGACCTGAATCCCATAGAAAACCAAGGGATCAGCTGAGTCAGTGTGTAGAGGCTTGTAACTCTGTACCCTCTGTACAAATGGTCACTTTCACTTCACTTCACTAGAACTTCAATGACCTGAGGGCCGCCCTTGAAGAAGAGTGGGATGCCATGCCTCAGCAGCCAATAAGTCAATTTGTGAACGGCATGAGACGTCGTTTTCAAGTTGTAATTCATGCACATGACATGTTATTGAGACATTAACCATTTTTGTTGTGGTATACTCATCACTGTTGTTGGCTTTTTTGCTTTGTTTCAATAAATTGTTTGAGATGAGGAAATCAGGAAATCACCATTGCATGCCATGCCCTACTTTCATGTTATATCATAACTGTAGTGTAAACTTTTTAGGTTTTTCACACACACACACACACACACACACACACACACACACACACACACACACACATGAAATTTTGAGGCTTTGTTTAGTCTAAAGTGGCATTTGGTAGACATCATTAGTTATAGGAACAGTCCCCCAGGAGCAATGGAGGGTTAAGTGTCTTGCTTAAGGACACAATGACAGGAAGTGGGGGTTTGAACCTGCAACTTTGTGGTCATTGGGTTCACAGGCAAGGGTTTTACCCACTAAAGCTACTACATTCCTAAGGCTGAACAGTTTTTGCTGTGTGGCATGGAGCATTGTTCAACAAAAGCAGCTCACTGCCATTAGAGAATACCGCTCAGGAATTCTGGAGCAGTGTTGAGATAAATAGTACCAAGTAACATCTGCATGGATTCCAGGACCCAAGGTTACAAGGGTATTCTGATATCTCTCTGTAAGATCCAGCATTAACTTTCTCAGCAGCTTGTGCTGAGCTCTTGTACACCCATGATCCTTTCACTGGTTCACCGATCATCCTTCTTTAGACTGCTGACTAATATAGGCGATCCCCTGAAAAGTAGCATTCTAATGAGATAATCAGTGTTATTCTGTCACGACAGAGGGGTTTAGTCCACTGTTGTGATTTACCTCGTGGAAAATACCAGGCTCGCAGGCAGACTTCCATGCTGTGGTTGACTTTATTGAACTCAAAAACAGAAAAGAAACCTGGCTCGATGGCCGCTATAAACAGGATCTGGAACATGGCATGAACAGGACAGGAATGGTATGAACAGGACAGGAATAACATCAACACAAAGCAACGTGAGGCGATGGACAGACACTGGGTGCTAATCAAACAGAACTTAAATACAAACAGAATTCAAGCACAAACACAAAACAGGTGAACACCCAAAACACGTGACACATGAACTCAACACAGATATAACAGTCAAAATAAAAGTCCCAAAAACCAACAGAAAAGCAGTGGCCCCTAACAGCCACTGATGTGGCATATTACATATATACAGTACCACTGAGAACATGAAGCCTTTAGTTTAATAAGTAACTAAAATATATATCTCACACACACACAAAAACCCAATACTGTATATTGTATGCAATATATCGTATGCCAAAGCTAATCTTACTAACCACTGAGGTGCTAATTTTAATTGCAAATTGCTAATTATTGACCCAGATTCTTTGGGTCTAATTTGTTAGGCAGGTTTTCTACACAAATAAAGTTACAGCCAGTTCTGCCAATTGCAGCGTTACTACTCCAGTGTTAAAGGGCCTTCAGTCAGTTCACAAAGAGCAGCTTATTCATAAGGAAGCCAGGTAAACACTATTGTGCTGTCCATCAGTACATGGCTCAGGGGCGTTGAATGTTGAAACAGAAACAAAATAAACTGTTTGGGGTTTTCATTTGGAGCCTTTTGTGTAGGCCCTGCTTACAGGCTGACCTTTGCTCTGGGAAGGAGGAAAAGGGTTCACAAGACTCACCCCAGACTCATGACTTAATGTCAGTGGTGGCTGGTTTTCTGATACCGGACGCACAAGTGGTGAAAATCGAATGTAGATTTTCTATTATAAACTAAACATCAAGATGTTTTACTTTTTGGGAACAAGAATAAATTATTACATGTAAAAAGTTTGGCCTAATTACTTATTCTAGCAACTTATCTCAAGATTTGCATTAATGGCATTCTTTATGTAATGAAAATGTATCAGCCTTAACCTGCTTTTCACATTCTGGACACATTCTCTCCCAGGTTTTTGTTTTTAGATTCTTTTTCTTACTAATCATTTAAAATGTGTGAAGGTGCGCATCATATCAGAATCCTTTCGTACATTTTACCTCTACATGCATTTATACATCTGCAATCTAATGATGAACCGAATACCTATTTCCTGGCGTATCCTCCAAAATGAAGTTGACAAATACCCTGACAAATAAAAGCAAAGGACTGAACTCAGAACTCTACATTTACAGTATATTCACATTTTCCAAATGGTGATAAAAGCCCATACAAGTCAGTCATGCACATTATGGGTTCAGTAGTGGCTGTTTGCTCTTTGAAAGCTTGGCCAATCATCATATACAGAAGCTGAGCAGGACAAAACTCTATAGATCAATAAAAGTTAAGATTATTTTTCCATGCAAAATTACATCCTGACAGCCTAATTCATGATCCCATTGATGAAAGACTTGATCAGGATTCTACAGATTGTGTCCACTGACTTTTACAGATGCATTCATGCAGACTATGCTGTATGTCATTTACGTTTTTTACATTTACGGCGTTTAGCTGACGCTCTTATCCAGAGCGACGTACATCAGTGCTTAAGAAGTCCACGACTGTTTC
>JBBIGB010000149.1:4486604-4497846 GCA_037577075.1 Alestopetersius hilgendorfi | reverse complement strand
CAATAATGATGATCAGGGTTATACATAGGCTGTTTATATATTTGGGCCCAGGGGCCAACAAGTTATGTGTTAAAAGTACGTTGCATACATAGTACCCCCCCTACTCACCTCGGGGGCAAGGAAAAAAGTTCAGGCTCAGGAATTTTTTCCACTATCAGCCCTGAATTAAATAAACACATCTGTAAAATATTTGCCCATAGTGATACTAAAGTAAAGTATACTATGGTTTCATCACTTTCAATCAATCAGAACAGGTTTAGAAAAACTATTATTTTGCTGTATGTTCAGTTCACATTACATACTTATATATAATGACAATCATTACAGTTATGTGTAATGTAATGTATTACATTTACATTCTTTAACAGCAGGTGGGTAAAACATCAAATGTCAGACATTAAAAATATAAATAACATTTGTGTACACACACCAGTTATTTTCATCAAGTTGAAGTCATAATTAACAGTCTTTTCAGGAACTTATAAACACAGATGTCTTAAAGTTTTTACTCCATGCTTTTCTCTCCAAGTGAGAAATAATAAATGTTTAAAGATGTGTTGCAAGGTTTTTCAAGAACAAGAGGGGGAATATATTCGGCACACTGTAAAGCTGTCAGTCACACAGAAATGGCCTGATTGCACTGTGGTACAGCAGGATTGCGGCTGTGTTGTGGCTCCGAGGTCAGAGGAGCACTCAGTTTCTCAGTGGCCTCCAGATCTAATCGACTGTTTATATTCTTATTTACAAAACGTCCTTGTCGTGAGTTGTATATGAACAGGTTTATGTAAAGGTTTTATGTGCGAAATCAATGATTGTTTAAATACATTCCACATTTGCCCTTACATTACATTTCAGTAATATACGGCTTCAAGTTCTGAGACACAGCTATCTTTATAGCAGCTGCTATTGGTATGTAAATACATTGCAGGCGTATGAAAGTTTTCCAATGACTTGTGTGTAATTGTGGCCTTGGGTGTCAACAAAGTTTTAATATTAGGTCACTTTTGTATATCTTTGCTCATTCTGCGCAGAAGCCATTGCACCACCATGACAGTAAACATTCGGCATCTTTATTATTTAAAAAAAAAAAAAGCTTTAATACAGCGTCCAGCTATTAAGAGTTGGCCTGCGTGACGAGTTTGATGTGAGTTTTGGCAGAGTTACAGTTGGCTTGTTTCTTCACCATCCATCCTGATTTGATTCTCTCTCTCTCTCTCTCCCTCTCTCCCTCTCTTTGTTTATGTTTCAGAATAGACTGAATATTTTCCTCTGGTCAGGAAGAGAACAGCAAATGATTATCCTTAAGACCCAAGCCTAATCTTTCCCCACTTTATTGCTATGACAAATGTGACTGCTCGCCCTAAGCGTATTCATTACTGGCAGCGGGCTGGAGACAAATTTCTTCTCTTGGAAGTGAGAAATGGGATTGCAGAAAGATTTGGCTCAAATACATTATTTATGTTGCTTTATTTAATCCACAAATACTTTTTCCGTATTCAGAGACTTTGTCTCCTATAACTCATGAAAATCTGGGCCATGTGCTTATAATCGTGGCGTCGCCCGTGGCCCAGCTTTTTATGCTACTGTGTTTTTCATTCACTAAGTAAAAAAAAACTTAATGCTGCCCGTATTGTTGGATGCACCAAGAACGTGTGCACACCACATTCAGAACAGAATTTAAATCATTAAGAGTTTTGGTGTTGTTAGACATGTTATTTATCTATGAAAAGAAATGAGATGAGAGCTTACATGGCATACTGAAATGTGGAAAAATGTGGGAGGTTTATGTTTGTGATGGTTATTTGAAATAGTGTATAAAATACAGAGATGGTGGGAGTAGTGAGAGAAGGAGGGAGTAAGTAGAGACGAATAGGTGGAAGGAGTAAACAGAAAGAGGGAGTAAGCACAGATGGAGAAATAGAGGGAGTGAGCAGAGATGGAGAGAAGGAAGGAGAAAAAGTGATGAAGAGAATAAGCAGATATTTATGATGGAGAGAGTAAACAGAGATTGTTAGTTTAGATTTCTTTAGGCTTCTTTAGGTGAAAAACGTCTGTATTCTGCATTTAGGACTGTTTTTGTGTTTTGTACTTTCAGTTGTAAAATCCTTGTTTGTTCCTCTAGACTACAGTCAGTAATGATTTCAATACAGTGTCAGTAAACGGATAAAATAAATGGTCAGAACATTGCACTAAAATTTAAAACTACCCCTTGCTCTCTTATGACGGTCTCTTGTTTACTGTTTTTCATAGAAACCACTCTCAGTGATCAAAGCTAGGCAACTGGCTGCACCCTGTCAGAATAAAGGGAGTCAAGGGCATTGGCTCATACACACACTTTTAAATGACTAAGCATTTTTTTCTGAAAGCCACTCAGTAATTCAGCAAGTTGTGATTAATGTTTTTTTTTTAATGAGGCCTCGTAGAGATGCATTAAAAACTACGGTTTGAGAATTAGAGCTCTCTGTGGAATCAAAACATTTATTAACAAAAATATCAAAATTCAAACACAAAATTGAACGGAAATCCAAAGTGTGCATCACTAGTGCAATTAAATACTATGAACTATTCAAATTGTATTTAAAATGTTTAGCCCATGTATCATGAAGGATGGTGTAACTATATCTGAATTACTGCTCACTTGTAGATTATAGAAACAAAAGGAACAGTTCTGTTTAAATTTCAACAAATTCCATATTTGTGGGCTCAAATTCAGAGACTGATACTACGCTCTGATTTGTCCTTTAGGACCAGAGTGCAGCATATTTATGTGCTCTAATCCTTACTAAATGATGAGCTGTGTTTAAGCAGGGAACTGACCAAACTGTGCCGGACTCTGATACTCCAGATACAGACCACTGACATTTATGACATTTAGTTTTTCCCCGTGAAATTTGCCGACTTTTATACAGACTTAGATTTGAATCTTGTCACAGATGCAGGTGAATGTAGATTTAGGAGTCTTGCCCATGGACTCTTTTATTGGTGTAGCAGGATGTGCTTGCCCAGACAGGGAATTGAACCCCACTCTGTTGTGTGGGGGACAACAGTGAGTGCATTTAAGTGGCCACCACTAAACCGATCATTATCGTAGCTGTTATCTGATTATTCAAGTGGCCATGTAAACAGCATTCTCTGATTTCCATTCTCTGATTTTAAAAGCCATTGGGTAAAAGATTTCCTACCTCTATGCATGAGCAGAATCAGGACCAGAGACAAGTTTTCCTCATACAGTAGGCACTTATTTCAACACTACAACCTTGAGAATTATTATATTTTGTGCGGTTCAAATTTATATAAGTGCCAGTAAATAGAGGCTATGTTCAGAGGTACTGCTGACTTACACTATATGGACAAAAGTATTGGGATACACCTGTTTTTCAGGTTTGGGATAGGACCCCGGTGAAGGTCAATCTTAACGTTTCAGTAAACCAAGACACTTTGAACTGTGCCATGTTTCCAACTTTCTGGACACAGTTTGGGGAAGAACCTTTTCTATTCCATCAAGACTGTGCTGCCGTACACACAGTGGAAGAATTTGACTGTCCCACACAGGGAACTGACCTCAATCCCATCCAACACCCATCCTTTAGGATGAACTGGAACAGAGATTTCGACCAGGTCTTCTCATCCAACATCAATGCCTGACCTCATAAATGCTCTACAGAATGAATGGGTACAAATTCCCACAGAAACACTCCATGATCTTGTGGAAAACCTTCCAAGAAGAGTGGAAGCTGTTATAGCTACGAAGTGGCGACCAACTCCATATAAAAGTTGAACATAATATCATTGAAGTTTCTGTTGGTGTAATGGTCAGGTGTCCCAAAACATTTGTCCATATAGTGTATTACTTGCCAAAATCTGCAGTAATCTGATTATTACATGCATGTACACATTATGCCAAAAGCTTTATCTAATAATCAGTTTTCTATTTGGCAGAATATAAACAGGTGTTGGATGCTTCTATAGCAGGAGAGAACTACCGCTGCTGGCCATCGTATCAACACGACGGGTGCATGCTGTCTGTCTATGATGTCCATGAGGCCATTGGACTGTGTGAGAGCCATGCCCAGTGCAGAGCGTTTGTCATGACCAATCAGAGTACTTGGACAGGTAAGAAGCTCGAGTGCTCCTTTCAGCATAGGGGATGTCTGTAGTTCAGACTGGAAGTCGCATGAATTGAGAAAGTGTGTTTTATTCAGCATGTGCAATGTGTTTTTAAGTAACCGTCTGTAAGAACGTGTGCGTGTGCATCAGTGAGGGCTGCGTGCTGACAGACAGCCTCCTGATCAAACAGCTCTGCGGCCGCCCATCCTGCCTCCTCTCCGCACTCATCTTTCATCACATGCTCCCTCTCTTTGCTGCACTCCTCCTCTCTTCCCCCTCTCAGCAGCGCACAGCCACTTCATTAAAATGCGACCTGAAAGCAGCACATCAGCACACCAATCACTAATCTTTATTGAAACAGCCTTGAGCAGACCGGCCCAGCATTCCTCCTCTCCCTTCCCCCACTTTTCTTCTCTCTCTCTCTCTTTCTCTGTCTCCTTCTGACACTCTCTCTCTTTCTCCACATCGTACAGTGTGTCTTTCTGAGTGTACCAGATTCCTATGTATACATTTATCTTTCTATTTGTTTATTTATTTGATTGACAAGGATAACACACATAATATTCACCATTAGTTAATTATGAATCAACAAAACAAGTCAAGTAAATTATGCCCATTGTAACGAGGGCATTAAAATGTATGCTTATGTTAAATAAATCATATTTTTTAGATGATGTATATGATTTACAATGGAAGTTTAATGTAAGTTGCTAACAGAACACTGTACTGTTCAAGTAAAAAATTGATGGTTTGTTACCATCTGGCTGAATAATTGATTTATTATGATTGTTGTTATAAGTACATGAAATTATCTCTAAAAATATAGTATTTTGTCTATTTATTTGCAGTTTCATTATAATAAAAGGCAATGGCTGTGTGTAATTTGGCCAGAAGGGTGCTAGCTACACAGTCTCTCTTAGCTTATTACTGTATTGTGCTATAATTATTTTTCCATTTATTGTAATAGGCGATGACTGATTTGCAATAGTTACTACATAGTAAGTGCAGGACATTATTCTTTGATTGCACTTTTCTTCTGTTGTTCCCTATTTTCAGCATTTCTGCCCATCTACATATTTCATCTTTCTCTTCTTGTTCATCTCGTCCATGTCTTACTCCCACACTGCGTTCACTCTCTTTACTGTGATGTCTCATTTGTAAGGAATGTTCCCAGGCGATGGACCCTCCTCCCTGACAGTTTGCCTCTTGTTCTTTGCAGGACACCAGCTTGTGCTCTTCAAGACGGGCTCGGCCAGCATGACATCGACCAAAGGCAAGCTCACATACATCAAGCTGGGCAGCTGAAAGGAAGAGAGAGAGGAACAGAGAGAGGGAGAAAATAGAAAAGAATGGTCCTACACCACTATTTCTCCCGCTAATCACCTCCCATAGGATTGAGTCACAATAAGTTCTGTAAAGAAGGTGTGGTCAAGTTGTCCTCACACTTCTCCGTCCATACTTTTCAACGAAGCCCCACCAGAGTGCAATGTTAACATCAACTGTCTGCAGCATGGCTATCTCAGAGGGTTCTGAACGTGGAAATGAATGTTTTAGGTTTTCTAAAAGCTCAAGCTGGAATCTTACCTGTTTGTCAGGGCTGCACATTAACTGGTTTATGAATCATTATCGCAGTATTGACTTTTGCAGTACTGACACTGCTGCAATAATTGAGCCCATCACAAACATTTCTGTGAGCATGCCGAGTTCCAGCCATTCTGTCGGCGTTTCATAGTCTTGCAGAGCCAGACTTGGTCTCGTAAGGAGAAACTTTGGGCTAAATGTGGGCAGGAACATAGACTTACTATGAAGGAAACAAACTGAGTGCAACATTTCTCCTCAGTCCAGCGTGATGTAAAATGCAAAAAATGAATTCTCATTACGAGCTCACATGTGAGCCTGCAAGACATGGTGTTTACATGAATTAAGACATTTCACTCAAACTTGAGTGATTCAACAAGTTTTTTTGTTGAATTGTTGTAATAATGTACGTCAATCATATTGCATGTAATGATTATCAAGTTTTTACCTCAGCTCAAACACAGTAAGACAGCGGCTCAGCCAAGACATGTTTGCTGTCCAGCGTTTGCCTTTTTTCTGTTGCACCAGAGCTGCACTCCACAGCCAAAGAGCAATAGCAGGTTATGTAATATATCAATATATTTATCTCGTCACACCAGTGCACATTTTAAAAGAGCATACTTCCAACACCAAACATATCTTGGCTGATTCGATATTTGTAGGGAAAATGATGCAAATCTGATTTTTTATTGAACTATTCCTTCTATTTTTCACGTATTTCTAATATATTTCAAGGAATCTTGCAGTGGTAGTGAATAATAAAATCACAGTATGGTGTTCTTGTCCAAATTGTGCAGCTCTAGTGTTCAGTAGACATTCTCAGTCACAGCCAGACACAGTGATTGGGAACTTCCCTCCTTTCAGTCTTCTCCTTCCTTCCATTTCTCCATCCTGCTTCTCAGTTTTTATATGATGCCAGGTTTCATCTCTATACTCAGCCTATATCTCCCTCTCTCTCTTTTACTTCCTCCTTTCTTCTCTTAGATCATCTGCACTTTTTTCAAGTATAACAGGGTCTTTATTCTCCTTTTAAAAAGCGTCCACTTTGATTAGAGTTTTGTTTAGAGGTTTATTTGTATAGTACAGGATGTAATGGTACAGGACTTTGGTGGTAAACCTGTTCAGTTCATTGTAAAATGAGGAGAAAAAGCTGAAATGCATTTTGTTGACCAAATGTAATGATCCGTGTGAATTTGTGTTGTGTCTTATGTTGTGTGGAGATCCTGGTGGTACATTCACCTGCATTGTCCACGACCCCTTGTAACACAATGAACAAGGTGAATTTCTCAGTCTATGAATTTCCCAAGGAAATGTGAAGCTTTTACTCGACAGGTGAAGGATTAAATGATTCTCTGCTTTCAGGGAAAGCAATGAAACAAAATTGAGGTCGACATGTACATGGGCTTTGGTTTTTATGTTAATGTATATAATGACAATGATGAAAGCAATATTTTTGTATAAAAATATTAAAGTCTTATGGCTTTAAGAAGCTGTGTTGGCTATTATTTCCATAGATTTGCATGTGTAGTCTGTTTTCATGTGTGTGTGCGCTTGTGTGAATGATTTATTTACTCTCTTAACTGTGAAATTCATTGCTTTTTTCCATGGCCTGGGGGTTTATTCGTGGTGCAATAGTGGCTGGTGATCTGGCAAAAACAACAAAAAACCTGTCATAATAAAAAGGCCACCATGGCCATTGAGGGAACACTGCAAAAACTCCTGATATAACCCAGACTAGCAATCTTATTTCTAGCCAAAAAATCTTCTTGATCTTGTTTGGAGAATAATATACTATATAAGAGGAGATTTTCTTTGCTCATATATAATATATTAAAAATGTTTTAAGGTATTTTTTTCCTAAGTTTAAGAAATCTTTAAACTAGACACAAGTGAAATTATCTGCCAGTGCAGTAGGTACTTGGGAAGCTTTCTTGAAATGGGAAAAAATATCTTAAAACAATCTTAATAATCTTACAAAATCTCCTATATGGTATATTATTCTCAAAACAAGATGAAGAAGACTTTTAGGCTAGGAATAAGATTGCAAGTCGTGGTTAGATTAGGAGTTTTTGCATGAAAAAGGGGCAGGTCCTGAAGAACCTCAGTTCCCCTGTTTTTGCATGTGCATGGTTTAATTCGGATTGTAAAACACTGTCAAAGCTTTAAAACTGTCCAACCTCCAGTTCATATGTGGAAAGTAAGCTTCCAAACAGCTTGATTTTAATTTATTATTGTTTTTTGATGTTTTTTAAGGATACAGTGAAGAAAAGACAGCCTGTTTAATTGGGATAAAAATAATTAGGAAATTATAATATTACACTAGAGAAATAATGATTATTACATTATTGTTATTTATTTTAATTTTTTGCCCATAAACCAATACAAACAGTAAAGCATAATAAAAAACTGAACTTGAGTGTAGTTCTTATTTGCAAAAATGGTTCTTTAGGAGGCACTTAAAAGAACCCAGAGTGTAGCAGAAGTAAAGTCATATTATCACGTATTTTGTCATACGTGAATAGACCACAGCACAAAATGCTTGCTTTGTACTTAACCCATTCACCAAGTGAAGCAACAGGAAGCAGTGCACAAGTGTACCTCAGTGGTGCCACTGGCAGTCCAGGGATTTGAACCCACAACGTTCTGATCACAGGGGCAACTCCCTAACCACTAGGCCATCGGTTGCCCTTACTAAGTACTTACTAGTACATACTAATTTACATTCTCCTTTTCTGGCACACACACACACACGCTGCAAGTGAAGAGAATGGAAAGAAAATCAAGAAGTCACATTCTATATGTCACAAAAGTAACTGCTGGTTGTTATATAAGGTTCACATTTTTAAGGCAGTTTTCAAAACCCCTTAAGAAAACAGAGCAGGGTAAAGTGAGTGTGTGAGTGCGTACTGTGAGAACAAACGCAATTTTACAATCATGGAAGTATTTGGACTGTGAGGCAGCGGGGCTGGAGAGCTGGCACAGGGCTTTGCTGCATCTGGCCTGGCACTGGGTCACTGCCTGAAACAGCCTCATAAAGCTGCTGGCTAGCGGTGGGCTGATCCAGGCCAGACCGGGGAGCAGCAGAAAACAGGAAAAAAATACACAACTTTAAAAAGAACTGTGGTTAAGTGTGTGTATCAGTACAGGTGAATGTCACATGTTCAGATTGTAAAATTGTGACTAAGTCTATAACTTGCTCTAAAAGGCTTATTGGTATGTAAAGATTCATCTTCTAGACTTTATTAACAATGATCTCCTTTGCTATTTTCAGTGAGGAGAAGAGTGTAAAGTGGCCAATTTTGTCTCTCATGAATCCACCACAGCGAAGCGTGGGCAGCATAAAATTCTTTCTCTGCATTTAAGCCACTGCCAGGAAGCAGTGTGTGGAAATGGTACTTTACTCAAGGGTACCTCGGTGGTGCCACTGGCAGTCCTGGGATTTGAGAAAGAGAGAGCACGAGAGAGAGAGAGAAAGACAGAGAGAGAGAGAGACGGAGAGAGAGAGAGAGAAAGAAAGAGAGAGGGAGAGAGAGAGAGAGAGAGAGAGAGAGAGAGAGAGAGAAAGAGAGAGAGAGAGAGAGAGAGAGAGAGAGAGAGAGATTTTTCAAAGCCACCCTTTATTTCCGGTTTGTTCTTTACCCCAATGCACTACTCAATATTCACACCATAGTGGAAAAAATAATTATACATAGAAAAGGAACTAAAATATAAAAGCAAAAATCAGAATTTCAGTACCAGAAGGTTTTCCTTAACTGAACATTAAATCTCATTCACAGCCCAGACCTTCGTAAAAAACCTCCTTCTGATTGGTTAGTTTGTAAAATCCAAACTCCACCCTGAACCAGCATCTGAGCCACGTCCTTCACACTGATTTTATAGGCCGCTTGTCCACTGAGTGTCTCAAAGTCTCCCATTTGTGGGGTTATCAGAGACAGCAGAAGGACCTTCCCACTGTTCCACCACAGGAGAAACAACCAGGGAGGGAAAGACATGCACTCCTCATCCTATTGGTCCACTACAGCGTGGTCGGTGACAAACGCTCTGAGGACCTCTGGCAAGAGGTTGACTTTTCCAAGTTAAAAATAAAGAGGTGGGAGCATCTATATCTCTCACACTCACAAAGCGTGACTTGACCAGGGTCCCTTTAACCCTCTCTCGCAGAAAAGAAGCCAATACCTGTTTTTTAAGCTGAAGGCTGTGGTTGTCAGTACTGCCACCAGTAAGTAAACTGCTTTCTAAATCCCCAATTTCTCTTTATAAATCCTGAATGACTCTCTGTAACTGTAGAATTACTTGTATATTGTTGACACAACCTTCTGATGTGAGCCTTGCCAACCTCCCACCACTGACTCAAGGACTCAAAATTCCTCTCCCTGCTTCTCCATGCTTCCCAGAACGACTGACAGAAAACTTGGTCCTGTAGCAGCTTCACATTGAAATGCCAGTAAGAGCTGCATCGAGTGGTTGGTGAGATATAGAAGCCTACTGTAACTAGGCGATGATCTGTAAAACCTCCACCTATCTCGACCTCCTGTTCCCTGACCTGACTGTTCCTCTGCCCGCTCTTCCCCGCTGTGACGTCTCCTCGGCCGGCCTGTGAGGACACGCGGTCCGCTTATGGCCCACATCACCACACTCAAAGCACTTTAATCTGCCAGAGCACCATGTAATGTCCCTCCCCATGTTTGACCCTGAAGGAAATGTCCAGAGTCTGAGACGGACAGGTGAGAAACATAAACACCTGCCTCCTGAAGGACTGGACATGCCTCAGTTTCTCACTCTTACAACCCAAACCCACCGTTTTAAAGCCGCTCGCCAATTTCCTGAAACACAGTAACTGCTCGTCCAGCAGCTCATTGTGGATAAACAGTGGAACACCTGACACTATGACCCGGGTGGAGGGTGCAGTGAGCAGGGACACCTTCAGGTACACCGTGTTCAACGTGATACCGCTCACTATCAGCTCCACCAAAAACCTCTCTTCCTTCTGAAACACCACCACATTTCGATTCATTCTGGAAGCGTAACTGAGATTCTCATGCCCCACACACTCTTCCACCGCCTGGAGAGCATCTTCTACCGACACGGATGGATCAGGCTGAACTCGAACTGTGTGTCAGATGGAGAGAGAGGGCATTCCAGCATGCACTCCATAAACACACAGAGAGAGAGAGAGAGAGAGAGAGAGAGAGAGAGAGAAAGAGAGAGAGAGAGAGAGACACAGAGAGAGAAAGAGAGACGGAGAGAGAGAGAGAGACAGAGAGTGAGAGAGAGACGGAGAGAGAGAGAGAGAAAGAAAGGGAGAGAGAGAGAGCAAGGGAGAGAGAGAAAGAGAGAGAAAGAGGGAGGGAGAGAGAGATTTTGAGATTTTAAACATACTTTATTGGTCACCAAACCACAGAGAAATTCAAACAATTCATACTCGTATCATGCCATCAAAAAAAAACTAGAAAGGAGAGGAAAAAGGAGAAAAAAAACCTTACAGAATGGGACTAAAGGACAACTTGTCCTCAATGACGGTACATATTGCCTGCCTGCAGCACCACACCGCCTCAAA
>JBBIGB010000149.1:4436972-4454828 GCA_037577075.1 Alestopetersius hilgendorfi | reverse complement strand
TTCTTTATAAGCATTGGAGAGATTTTGAGGGTTAAGCAGCTGCTACAGCCAATCTTCATGACCACATCTTTTTTTAGTCTCTTGTGGAATTAGCTGTTAATTGCTCAGGATTGTGGAGAAGGGGAATATGTTAAGCTGGTGCAGTTGCATGTAAAAGTTGGTCAAATTACATATTTACAACAAACTTAAATGTAATGTTTAGTTCTTATTTTGCTGAATTTAACACATGGGGAGGGGGTGGGGGTAGGAGTTGGGGCATAGAATGTGGCACGTGCACAAGCCTGGTCTTCCTTTTCAGAAGTAAGTTTGACTGGAATTGTGGCCTTTTTAAAATTGCTTTTAGCCAAAAAAGTTTCTTCTTGTTCAAAAGCATTGATGGTTTATCTTTCTTGCACAGTAAGATCTAAAGACTGATAATACAGATAATGTTTGAAGACACTTCAAAAGTGTAATCCTATATTTTTCTTTAGGTTCTTCACTGACTGTGGGACATCAGCTTCTAGGAGATGGTGATGGTTAATAGCATCTTTCCTCCCACTACTGACTGCCACATGGCACCTAAGCATAGATGCAGCCCCATGCAGAAAATGGAGCTGTTATTTGTTTGCTTTTAAATATACCTTTTGTCTTTGTAGGCATTTTTTTGTCAGATTACAACACTTGATTCCACTTAACCCTTAGTTGCTCCAGGGAGACTGTCCCTGTAACTAATGATGGTGAGTCACTCTGGATAAGGGCGCCTGGCAAAAATGCCTCTATACTTGATTGATTCACGTAAGTGTTGTGTTGCGTACTTCAGAGGTTGACTTTTGAGATGAGGTCACACTTAAGACCATTTACCTTCTGATGATCCTTCAGTGTAGATGATGTTAATTCAGTTACTATTTTCTTTCCAACCAAATCCTTCTTTAGATCCTTGGCAGCGATTTGGGGTTTTCCTTTGCATACCTGATTGGTCTATGGGCAGTGTATTCCAGAGATTTTTCTTCCGGGTCTTTCCCTGTGTTCGGCTTTTTTCTTCATTTTTTAGAACTACAGTTTGTACACGGAAAATTACAAGCAGTAGGGGTTTGGTTATATTATTGCATTCGTTTGCTTTTGTAAGTGTGAGTTATCTTCTGTTTCAGTTCCTCAGTCAGTCACTTGGGCGAACCCATGGCTGTTGAGTGTAAGCGCAACACCCTGAGAGGTATGAAAGGTCACATAATTTTTTACATTCTGGAATTGTCTGCGCCTGACTTGGATTAAGGCCTAATGAGTCGAATAAGCTTTGAAACCTTACAAAAAAAAACATTAGTGGATCAGTCAAACCTTTGTTCATGCCACATTTTATATATAATTTTTGAAAATACATGGCACTTAATAGTCAAATTTAAGATTCACTTATTTTCTCAGCCAAACGCCATTTGACTAGTTGTGCCCCAACCTTCCCATATGAATGTATGAGTCTGGGTGTTGCAGAAAGAATGAATGTTCTACTTTTGCAGTAGGAGGAGAAGAGGAGTGAATCTGCGCATGGTTTTCTTCACATTCCAGCCCTGCCTTAGACACACACGCGCACACACACTTGTACACACTCACACAAATATGCTCATTGACTTACACTCGGTTGTCTCACTCAACTGCAGAATTTACCACTATAAGAAGATATTTCAGAGAGAGACAGCAGTTTAAATGGCATTTCCCCCTATTTTGTGTTCATTTGCTGTGTTTGAGTGCATTATTGAATGCTTGAACACACTGATCAAGCATTCAGTAGAGATACTGATTTCAGTAGCGATACTGATACTGAGAGGTTTTGGGCATAATTCCCTCAACTGACTGCAAGCCATCTCACACACTCCCAAGTTCGTCGCTCCTGCTGCTTTTCCATCTTTTTTAGTCAGAATGATGAGAACATTCCTCCTCAGAAATGGCACTTACTCCCAGTGGATATGGATGCACACACACACACACACACACACGGACAATCTTGGAGAAAAGTTAGAATCTCCCAGAACAGCTTAAAAGGCTGGAAACAACAGCAGTAGCCACAGTAGTACAGCTCTGCTGTAGCCAAAACGGTCATACTTGAAAAATGTAAATATCCAGATGTTGAAATAAAGAACATTTAAAAAGGGGGTTAAAACCAAGGAAAGGTACAATGATAGATGGCTTCTAGGCCTATTGTGACATTTTAGCTGGTGATTCAGTTCTACATGAATCATTGTGATTAACAGTTTCATTAAGGTCAAGTAAAGCGACCAAATTGGCTGTTTTTATTGATGAATAACTCTTGCATGAAGATGAATGATTTCAGACTGGTACAAATCATCTCTTGGCACATAGAAGCCTTGTTGGAAATGTTATGGTTGCAGTATTGTGGATGCTAATTTTGGGGTACGTGTTTTTGTCTGTGCAGCTATTGGACGTATGCAGGCAAAGTCTCTGGGAAACCTTACAAGTTTGAGTGCAGAGGAGACGGCCCTTCCACCCGGCTGGACAGTTGATTGGACAATCAGAGGGCGGAAGTATTACATCGATCACAACACTAACACCACTCATTGGAGCCACCCACTAGAGAGGGAGGGTCTTCCACCTGGCTGGGAGAGGGTGGAGTCAGCAGAGTTTGGAGTTTATTATGTTGACCATATCAACAAGCGTGCCCAATATAGACATCCCTGTGCTCCCAGGTGAGTATGTATGTTTGTGTGGGCAAGCAGGTGAGTCGTCTCCTGCCTGACAGTCGGGAGTCTGTGTTGAAGATATTTGTTTTAGTTCTATAATGGCAGCAGAATCATATTCATTGCAAGTACCTTGCTTAGATGAAAGGGGTTTCAATTACATTGTCAAGGATTATAATACACTACTGGCTTCCCTACCAACTTCAGTGTGTTTCATGTTGCCTCATCTTCGCCCACTAATTGCATAGGACAGCTCTCAAACTCTACTAAATCTTCAAAGAGAGAAGGCTGTGCCTACGTTTCAGAAATCATCGCAATTTTCTTTTAATTTTCCATGTAAAAATAAGTCCGCATTTGGTCCCTAACATTTCGTAATGTTTTCTTTTGGCTCTGATGAGTCCCATTTCTTTTCTCTTTGTACTGGTTTTCAGTGTTCCACGCTATGACCAGCCCCCACCCCTTCCGCCGCCTATCACTTACCAGCCCCGCCCGCCAGAACGGAATCAGCCGGTGCTGGTTCCAGCAAACCCCTATCACACTGCTGAGATACCAGATTGGCTTCAAGTATATGC
The DNA here is from genome assembly GCA_037577075.1 of Alestopetersius hilgendorfi. Taxonomy (NCBI): domain Eukaryota; kingdom Metazoa; phylum Chordata; class Actinopteri; order Characiformes; family Alestidae; genus Alestopetersius; species Alestopetersius hilgendorfi. The sequence continues at coordinate 4,451,593 of JBBIGB010000149.1, read as the reverse complement.
CAGAGCACCCCTAAAGTAAGTTTATGTACACAAACATACAGTACACTTACTGCAATAGAAATGTACTCATTGTTTCTTTTCGAGGGCCCCCTAAAGCACTGAAACGAAGTTTTCAAATGAAAACAGTGAGGGAACCAACGATTCACACTGTAGCGCACTTCAGATCTGAAAATGTCTTTTGATGCTGTACTTAAATATGTATTCATGGGCATAAACAAATTAATTTACAAAGATACACAGACAATGGAAAAATAGGTGCAACAAATTAACATTTGAACATGATTGTGAAGCTGTTGTTAACAGTTACAGCTTCAAGACGACCATGGAAAGAAGTAATTAGCCTTTTTCAGCATTGTGATTCATTCAGTTTTATGACTGCCCCACTTTTGAACTCCCAGTTTTAAAGTACCCCATCATTTCTTAGTTGGGGTCAACTCAGGAGATTGGCTTGACCATGCATGTACCGTTTTTTTTAATTAGAAATATTTATGTATTGTTGTCTTCCCTCAGCTTTTTCCCTTTTTTGGTTGTTGAATTGAAATTCCCTAATATATCACATGCGATCACCACATTCCTGTTCAAAGGCCTGTAAAGTTTGCAGAGAACCCCTTATTATGATGCTCCCACCTCTCTAACTCACTGTTGGTCTGATATTTTTTGGACCACACCTGCTTTTTTCTAAATATGCTAAAATATTTTGCTAGATTTATTGCCGAAGACTTCTATTTTTGTTTCTCCTGACCTATGTATGTTGTATTTTGTTCCAAAGGAGTAGAGATTTGTCTAAATGCTCATGCCCTGACTTTAAATGGGCATTTCTGTGTTTCTTTTTTAGCAGAGGAGTTCTGTGTGGGTGTAGGAATGGAGATGATTGCAGTGCAGTTTATTGCTTTTTGTTTTCTGTGTAGCTGTTGTTCCTGCTGCTTTCAGGTCATTTTGCAACTTCGTTGAGTGACTTCCTTCTCACTTTCCATAGCATTAGTCAAGAGAAATAATGTGTTGTGGGAATGATTAGATGTGGTTTGCTTATTCTTATTATCGAACCAGTTCCTCTGACCGTGATGTTTAAGTTCTTTGTAGGTTCTCTGTGATTGTTTAATTCAAACATTTAATAATGTTGTCCCTTTTTTGTTTTTTTTTACTTGTTAAAGCAAAAATATATTATTTCAACCTGTCTAACCTTTGGCATATTGAGTTTTTTTTTTTTTTAACAAATCTGACATGGGATGAAAAAAGTCTGATAGGCCTTGAATTGCCTATACTTGCCTAGATAAAGGAGTTCCAACCTCTCAGCATTCAGCACCACCAGTATACTGATCACCGCCTGATCATCTGGAATCATCTTAACTGGTTCAGTCAGATGACTTTGCTATGCTTGAATGATTCATACAAAGATCACTGTGTGACTTGACAAACCAAATCCGAGGAACTGGTGAGGTTCAGGGACTGGACTGAGAAAATTAATCAGGAAGCCTGGAATACTGTTCAAGACTACATAAAAATACAAGTATGTCTCTTTGTAAGCAAAATAAGAAGAAAAGAGGGGTGGCTCAAGATACTGTACTGCATGTGTATTTAAATACAGTGTGTAAATATTCCATATGTGACCTGATCTGGCAAAAAAATGAGTCACAGTGACCCAAAATTCAAAATTGAGGATCAAAATAAGCTTTAAAATAATATCTTGGTCAAAGTTGTATCTTAAACGGTTGTCAAGTTACAGTCGTTTGAATTATGGCATAGCAGCACCATTTTCCAACTGAAAAACGGAGAAAATCGCATTTTAAGTTTTTGTCAGTTTTTTGTTGATATCTTTAACAATCCATAACATTCAAAGAGATGCAGTCAGTATTCAACAACAACAATTTTACTACAGGCATGTAGATACTTAGAAAAATACATTAAATCAGACTGAAGACACATCACTAGAGCCAAAGAACTCATTGACGAACTTGATTCAGTCTTGCTGGCCAGCAGCAGAGCGCATTGGAGACGTTTAACCTTTAGCTATTTTACATTATTTTGACAATGACATTATACCAAACAGCAATCACACAACACGACACACTTCACTCTAAACAACTTCGATGATGTTGACCCAAAATACAAATGTTAAACCCGATCTTTGTGAGGAGATATATTCTGGAGAAAAAAACGCTAGCATTAGGCTACACAGAACACTGCTAATCTGTCGAGAGGTGGACGGACACACGGTTGTGAATAGGGCTTTCTATTGGACACTGAGTTTTTGTGAACATGATTTAAGCATTTTGATAAGTTTCAAAAGATCAGGGATTGACGTTTTAACACCATACTTGGGCAGCTGAGATTGTGATGTTTCAGAGGAGAGGCGAAAACAGCACTTACTTTGGACATTCTTTTGTAAGATTTGAGAGCTGCAGCTCAGATTAAATAGTCTTTTAAGTACATTTTTGCAATTATTTCTATGATGAAACTGAGAGATTAATTTTGAAGACCTTTTCTTTCAGATAAGAAAAATCAATATTTTTGATGTTTTCAACATAATCAGCCCGTATCTCAATAAATAGAACGCCGAATTCCGACTCATTATGGCAGATAGGGTCCCATATGTATTTTAAGTGTCTGAATACTTTTTTCAACTCAACTGAAGTTCTATACACCTGTTTTGTTTTCTTTTTCTTCCACTACATTGTTTGCAAGTGCAGATAACTTAAATTCAGATGTCATGAAACATTTAAGTATGAAGCCCATTGAATTAGTACAGATCATACAGTGAGAATCTAAGGCTTGATATTTATACCATCAGTGGTTCATGTGTTAGCAGTAATATCATGGCAGTCCTGTATTTCTCCTCTCAGGTATGATCACATCCTGAAGTGGGAGCTGTTCCAGCTGATGGATCTGGACACATATCAGGGCATGCTGAAGCTTTTGTTCATGAAGGAACTGGAACGTATTGTTAAATCGTATGAAGCGTACCGCCAAGCACTGCTCACCGAACTCGATATACGCAAACAGCGGCAGCAGTGGTACGCCCAGCACCCAGCCAAAAACTTTCCTCAGAACATGTGAGCTGCAACCTCTGACGACAACACACACCCCCTCGTACCACAGACTTTGCCAATCCTGATGATCGTCTCTCTGCATAAACGTGTGCCTTAGCAGCCTATCATGTGCAGCTGCCAAACCTGAAATGCATAGAAGCTCTCACACTCCAGCATATGCCACATGCTCAGGCACACAGATGTTGCTTGGAAACTGTACAAGAATTGGAAGCAAAAATGAGCAGCGTCTGTATACTGTAAACAACAGCAATTTACTTCTGCCTGTAGCCCTGCACAGATTTTAGCCATTTTATTGCTTCTGGATGACTGAGAGAGTGGCTGAGTTCTTGCACCCATGTGTGTAGTGCCTTAGAAACCTTTTAGAAAATCTCTTTGCAGAAAGCTTTATAGCAATAAGACCACCAAAGTTGGAACAATAAGCATTTTTCTGAACCCTTTACATTAAGAGGTCTCTGCAATCCTTTTATCAAGCTGTATCTGAACTAGCTCTCGTTCCTCTTACACAAACACACACGTGTGTATATATGCAGGCAGCTGTCCTCTTTTTCTCTTACCTGAAGTGCGTTATAGCCCTGTATGCTCCAGCATGTGTAGCCACTCAGCTTGTAGCCAACACTCTTTTGGCCCGCAGCCAATGGACAACAAGGTTTTATATTTTAATTTTTCATGATAATGACAATCCAACATGCTCTGTATGTAGGAGGTTTGTGAATTTTTCTAAAGGAATATGTCTTTATTTAAAGACTAATTTCTCGGGCAGAAGCATCACGTGTGATGCAGGGTGAGTGTGAGCTCTTACAGCTCATGGCATTATTTTTGAAATACTGTTTCTTCTTTATATATATCTGTTTTCCCTGTGTAATGAAATTATATATATAAACATATATACACTACTAGAAACCTGTCAGTGCCGTCTTGCACAAGGCTGTTTGTGTGTGTAAGAAAGGGAATGATGTTTTAGCTCAGAGTGCACACATTTCCAAACATGGTCAAATACACATGTGGTTAAAGCTCAGCTTTTTTAAATTCTGTTCAAGACGCATGTTACTCTAATTCATCTGACCATTATCTGACACCTCAATAGCTGTGAGGGGGCGTGGGACTGTATCCTTGTGAGAGTAACGGAGGGCTTTTTGCACTTGTAAACATTTTGAACTAGAAAGCAACAGATGTGTGGTTGTGTGGAACTGAATATCATCAACTTTTTTATGAAATAAACTGAAGCTTAATTGTTATAAAGTAACTATTCACACAGGTTGTGACCCTCATGAGGTTTGGGATTCTCAAAAATGTGGATATATATGTTATATTTCACATTCTGTGCTGCACTGAATCAGGTTAGACAGTTCTTATTATAACGCTTTGTAATGAAACATAGTTTGATGTGCTATCAATGTCCATAGTATGTCAGTTCTATCACACGGTCATATCTTATCATGATAAGGAATAATCATCAAATTTCGTATTCCTGCTGTGTGATTGCCAATAGAGTTGAACACAACTGCTCTCTTCATGAACGTTGTGGAACTAGACTTCTCAATAAGGTACATCTTCGGGACCAGGTTTGCTGACCACTGAGCTGCAAGTATACAATCGCCTTCACCTGCTCTGGCTAATGTACTGCTTTGGATGTCGCTTATTGGCTGGAGAGTTGAGTAACGGGGCAGGGAAAGCATGTAAGATGCAGGGTTTGGCTCAATGTGATCGGAAAGTAGATCTCCAGGACGAGCGTTGGTTAAGACGTTTCCACTGTATGTCTGTTTACCCAGTCCTGGACACTATGCTTGAGGTAACTTTTCTCAATCCAGAGCTATATTTGAGCCCTCTCGATGTGAATAATTCACATATACACTTTTTGTTTAACATCTGGTCTATGAAAATGGGGCAAACGGTCCAGATTTTTTGTGAGCAACAGTTTGAAAGACAAAATCTGCAGCCGTTCTTTGCTCACATCAGGCCCTGGACACCCACAGCCTGTACCCCACTGCATATTCACACATATCAGTTCAACAGCAATGTCGGGTTTTAAACATGTAATATTTTATTCTTTATAAATAGCACTGAATTCAACATAAAACAAGACACTTCTTACGAAAGAAAACAGTTAGTACGAGCGTAGCCCAGCCGAGAGAAAGTGTTCCTTGGTCATTAGCACAGTTTCTGCTCAGTCCTTGTAGGACCTTGTGCACATGACCAGATGTGAATATCATTTGTACAACAGGAGGAGCAGAAGTGCATGAGATAAGGACGGTTTGTAGTGAGGTATGATGATTCTACAATGGTTTTGGCTGTTCCTCAGGCTAGAACCCCTGAGCCAGATCAGAGATGTATAGAATAAGCTTAACCTCATTCAGCACAACACCTATTGACTGAACCTAGCCTGACTTTGACACCTTCAACTTAACCATGCTATATCACCAGCACACCAACAGACTCGATTCAACATCACTCAGTCGACAGGACACTGATGGGTTTGACTTAAAGGTGCAGTGGGTACGATTTTAATGATCAATGTTTAGAGAAAATGGGAGAACAATATCAGATGAAATCAGGCCAATCTTGGCAAAGCTGTTTCTTTTTTTTTGTGGTGAACATGCAGAATGTTACCAGACAGATGCTTGTTTACTTTAATGAGAGGTTTACACACTGGAATTAGATGCAGACACCTCACTATTTAAAATGCATGCTGGTTAAAATAATTAAAACCAGGCCATGGTTCTAATGTGTGTGGAGAGATACGTAAGCGACTGAAGACTAGACGTAAGCACTAGATTTCAGTGACGATACTAAATGATGCCTTAAATATGGTTTCATAAAGTCATGTACAATATGTACAACATTGAGGTCTTACATTAGTGCATCATAAGGAGTTCAATGGAAGGGCTGCAAAGGGGTAAGTGTTAAAACTCAGACAAAACATTTGCCTCATTTACCCCCTACACATTTAAACTCATTTCCTTGGAGACATTAGGTATCTCTTACATTAGAATTTCTCAATTTCATCAGTGAGAAATCCCAACAGTTCGCCTCTCAGCAAACCTGCTAATCACCTGACTCTGTTGTGCATGCTGGTATGTTGAGAGCTGGATTTAAACACACGTGTGAACTGGTTAGTGATCCATAAAGACTGGGAACTGTCCTGTACAACTCAAAATAATGCGACACTATATAAGACTAGATGCAGCCACACGTGACGAGATCATCTCAGCAGAGTGCTTGTGCTGCCTGGAGCACCTGGGTGCCCAGTCCTCACCATCTGTCTGGCCAGCTGAACTGTTAGTGGCAGGTGTTGCTATGGCAACCAAATCTGACGTTTGTTCCTAATGCAGAAATAATGTGAATTTTCTGTCCTCTCCTTCTCTCGACTCTCTCTCTCTTCAAGTCACTCGGATGATCCAAAAAGCTCAACTGTGCTATGGCCGGAGCGTCAGTGTAACAGAGCGGGTGAACGTTTGAGTCTGGGGTGTGTGAATGTGCGCGTGCGGCGTAGTTGCGTGTGGTCAGTTTCGCTTCTTCTCCTGTTCAGGTTGTTGGTCAGTCTGGTGTCCGGGAAAAGCGTGGTTATACAGCTGCCTGTGATTGGCTGCCACATTATACAACTTATACAGAGCCTGTGAGAGAGGGGGTGGGGGGGAGTGGGGTTAATGAAAGTCTGAGAGTTAGAACGGTCACTACTGACCATATTAGTAATACACTCGAAGATCTAGTAATTATTTTGATATATGATTTAGTACTTAATAATAAATAAAGAATAATAAAAACAGGCTTAACTAACCACATTTTAAAAGGCTTCATTAAAAGAAAAACAATATAAATATATGGAGCTCTCCTCATTGGAGGAATAGTGCATGTTAATCATGAGGTGGAATACAGCCGTACATGCTCCTTACCTCATTAGTGCTTCCCTGTGGTCAAGAGAGGAAAAAGAAAGATGAGAAATTAATATCTGAGATGGAAAATATATACACTGAATGTTCTGGTGTGAGAAGATTTTGTTGTTTGTGTCTCTGGCTCAGGAATACCCTGGATGTTCTTTTTCATTTGGAAGCTGTATTTCACTCCTGATAGTCAAAATAACCACCAGCCTCTGGTGGTGAAAACAATGCACCGCACCTTTCAGCACATTGAAGTCAGAGTCATTTGGGAATTATAGTTGGTTGTATATCCAAGTGACAATGGGGAGGACTCTGCAATAAGGTTTTACTAAAGGAGAGGTGGGGTGGTATCAGGGAGAAGTCAAATATGTCACCCATTGCTGCACAGTGACAGTCTGTCAGCAAATGTCTTTACATTTTGATGAAAGATTATTTTTCAATATAATGAATTGTACTTTATATGACCAGGGCCTTACTAAAAAAAATTAAAAAATTGTTCAGATTGACCTTGAGCTGCCGATTTACCATCAGCTTCAAGCCCTTATTTATCTTCTGAAGAGACCCACTCTAGGACCATGATTACCAGTCACCTTCATGTACACAAAAAGTGACAGAAGGAGATTTCCTGTGAAATAGTAAATAAATATAAGCCTCAGTGTTGAGATTTAAAACAAAACTGGAGACACGTCTAGTCTATTTCAAAAGGGCCTATACTGATTAGTTTGAATCCATAGCAGAGGTTTAAGCATTACTATTATAATAATAATTAATAATCAGCACAGGGCTTCATGTTCACCAGTGCCTCTTCAATTATTTTCCTGTTTCTGCTTCTTCACTGTTCATGTTTTGGATGCTTCTAAGTGTTTGTGAAATAAAGGCTACGGTAGCATTAGCTCACCTGGTCCCACAGTGCTCCCGCCACCTGGTCTATGACGGCGCCAAGTTCTCGGTACTCTCCGGAGTAGCGGATGTAGGCCCAGGTGCAGAGCGTGATGAGGGCAAAGCCCAGCACCATGTTACACACGCTGGCGATCACGTCCACGCCCACAAAGCCTGTGATCCCTGCCGACACGTACATGACGAAGATGACAACGAAGAGTGTGGCAGGCGTGCGCGCAGCGTGGAAGATGTTTTTCGAGTCGTTGTGTTTGATGTACTGAACAAACAGCTCGTCGATTTCAGCCTCCAGCTGCAGCAGATAGCGGCGGCTGAACTCCTCCCCGCCCATCTTCTTCACCCCGCGGAACACGGCCAGGGCCTCCTCACGGATCGCAGCGTGACGGTTCTGCAGCTCACTGGGAGCCAGAAACGGCCGGTCACCACCACTCACCTGGGAGGTAATAATGGAAGTGCATTGGGTGCATTTTCCTCAGTAGAGTTGAGGCAAATGAATAAAATAATATGCGGCTGAATTTTCATAGGTTTCACACAATATTTCTGTGTTGTTTTCCTATTGCCACCAAGTGTGTATGTTGAAGTAGTATTACCCTTTTAATTAAACTATTATTGGACTATAATAGTGTCAGAAAAGGCCAAATTGAATATCAGCTTGAGTTATTCTCAAGACATGTCATTATAATAGTAGGCCTTATGTGGTGACAGACATTCAGAGCCAGAAAAGCAGATGATTAGAGACTGCAGTGCTGAGATATACGTTTCTCTCCCAACCTGCAAACAGTATAAACGCAGTATATGAAGATGAACAGAACTTGTGAAGTTTCTTGTAGTTGCCTCACCTCCTCCATCTTTTTGTTGTACAAGTCTTTAGCTGCAGCTACAGCTGCCAAGTTATTCGCTTCTGCAGTGGCCTGCACACAGACACCACATAAAAGAGATGCACTTTGATGACAAGCATGTGATGCAAAAATCTAAATGTTGTATATATAAAGGTGTTACAGTACCTGTAACATGGATTTGGGGTGAGGCAGCTCTTCCCCCTGGTAAATCTTAATGTATGCCTGGAAGCAAACATAGTTAACTTAGGAGATCTTGTCTTAGAAATCACATTATATTATTATTAATAGGAATATATTATTAATTACCTGGTACTTCTGTATAATTGTGCACATTACTATGCTTCTGCTTTATAGGCTCAACCTGTAACTCTCTCAACCTCTTTCAGCCTTTTAGCATTACAGAATTAATTAACTGTATATCAGTGCAGAGCTTTTCTCTGAGGTAAGAGTCAAGAGGGAAAAGTGAGCTCCTTTCTTCAGTAAAGGCCTCTATGCTGCGGTGATAAAGTAATTTACCTTAAAGTACTCCAGCAGGCCTCTGCAGGTAATTTTGCTGCCATTGATTTCTTTCACATCCAGGTTTTTGGGACTGAGTAACCATGGCACCAGCACCTGCAGGTTACTGATGAACTCTTGATCGATTTCTAAAATGCAATTCAATGGATTAGAGGTCAGTCATCACTTGTCCAATGGTCTTGTTCTAAGATCACCTTAATTACTAATGTGTCCATAAGTCTGATTATGTATGCGTACCCTTGATCCTGCCATCGAAGTGAGGGTTGGTGGCGACTTTGAGACCAGGATGGGGCATGAGGAAACAGGAGATGTTGGTGAAACAGGAGTGAATATGCTTCCTCACGTTCTGCAGCTCCTCATGCTGATTCTCGGAAATCTACACAAACATACACACCCATTCTCAGCTGTGTGTAGTTTAACAATTTCTGACTATTTCTTTAAAACAGCAACTAATGTCAATACGACATGTAACATTATGACTAGATAAAAGGGTGTGGTCCTGCTATTATTTTCATATTAATATCACTAATATATACAACGTTGGACAGTTAACTTCTCTCTTCAATATACATGAACAAAATAAGATGAAAGTTACAGCAATGTCAAGTTCCCCAATACTGCACATTAACATCTGCACACAAATGGCATGTTTTCTATTGGTTTCTGGTTCCATAGTTCTGGACACATCCCGGACACAGAGTCAATCTCATCTGAAGAGTTAGCACACATGCTGCCTCTACAGCAGTGACCCTGAAGGGACCTCTTACTTTCAGCCTTTTCTCCAAGAACTTCATTCCTCCCTCTTGGCCGTAGGAAAACTCGTACGGAAAACTCCAGTCTCGCACCAAGAAAATCATTGACTGGGGAAAAACAGAAAACATTTGGCTTATGACGTATCAGGCCAGTTTTATCTTGTACACACATCAAACAGTGACAGTCTCGATTAATTTGATAAATTACATGTACCTGAAACGGCTTGAGGAATGTTTCTTCCATGGCCAATCTGCCATATTCGGTAAAGAGCTACAGAAAATACAAAGCAAACCACACAGTAACATCAGGCTGCCCAGTCTCCAGCATATATACGTTGAAGAAAAGAGTCCTACTGCCCTTATGTGTTCTGTTCCGTTTCTCCATTTTATAACTTGCCAAAATGTAATTATATGTTCAGGCTGTACAGTTCCTCTCGAGGTTGGAAAACTGTTTTATTGTTTCACAAAGATATCTATAAATCTTGCCTAGTCCACTCTTTGTTATTTGTTTTGTGGCACATGACTGGCTGACCTGCGTGATATACTGGATGTCATGAAATGTAGCTGTTTATGTACTATAAGAGGGTGGATTCCAGTCATGATACATTGCAATTAGGAAGGACTGGCATTGAAATGATATTTGACTCAGTTATATATTTTTATATTTGACCTGGAAAGACCCAGACAGGAACTGCAACATGAAGGCTGTCGGCTTTCATCTGAACATTCTAGCTGAAGAGGCAGAGCAAAGTCAAAACTGCTGCTGTTTTTAAAACAGCACTGTGAGCATTTCAGTTCAGTACAGAGACAGAACAGCCCTGTACCTGCAGGTGCTGTAAGTCGTCCTCCTGCACGTTCTGAGATATATTATACACCTGGAGAAAGAGAGAGATATGGAGAGATCAGTATTTCAGGTGATATGTGTACTGCACACAGTGACATCATGTTAAACATGCAAGTATCGTTTTCTGTACATTTTCAGTGGCATTTTTACCTGCATGGAGCTGATCATGGTACTGAGAGCGAATACAGTAGCAGAGTCTCGGAGTGTGGACTGGCTGTCAAACGTTCCCTGGGTGTCCATCAGCAGCACTGCCACCTACAGGCCAACCACGCAATACCAAGACAGCCAATATAATCACTATCTGCAGTAGAAGTGCACTCCTCACAAAACACATAGTGTAGTCACGTGTGAGTATTTAAGGTTCAAGAATGTGAGAGGATGAATGTGTTTCTGTGTGTCTCAGTGTCATTTGCACCTTGGTTCCATCTGGTTTGTCCACCAGGAACACTTCACTCCAGATCTGGATGCCAGTGGTTTCTCTCTCAGACCCTCCTCTCCAGGAGAAACCTGTCAGAGGCTCTTCAGGATCTCCAAGCCAGTTCTCACCTGCCTTAAACACACATACAGTAATCATGTAAGCCACATACATGGTACACTGTGTTGTAACACTGTGTTGATATACTGATCGGTTTCTTATTGCTAACTCATTCAATCAGAAAGGGCAGAGGTACAATGGCATCTGTCAAGGGGTGGAATACATTTGGCAGCAAGTGAACAGTTTTTGTGACTTGTGATGCTGATGTGTAGGAAGCAGAAAAAAATGTGTAAGGATTTGAGCTACTTTGACAAGGGCTATATTGTTGCTTCTTGACGTCATAGCAACACCAAAACAGCAGGTCTTGTGGAGTGCTTCCTGTGTGCAGTGGTCAGTACCTACCAAAAGTGGTCCACGGAAGGACAACCTGTCAATCGACGATAGGGTCATAGGCACCCAAGGCTCAATGGGGCTAGCCTATCTGGTCCAATAGAGCTACTGTAGCACAAACTGCTGAAAACATTCAGGTTGGATCTGACAGAAAAGTGTCTGAACACTGTCCACCGACAATATGCATGTAATCATCGGACCTGGACCACAGTGCCAAAGAAGACGGTTGTCAGGTTTGATTAATCACATGTGATGGCCAGGTGCCTCCTTACATGGGAAAGAGATGGCACCAGAATGCACAGTGTGGTGCTCTGAGCAATGATCTGGTGGGTGACCAAGTGGTGGTAGATGCCTAGTGGGAAAACACTTGCCTGTGAACCTGATGACCACCAATTTACAGGCCCCCCTTTCCGAAGTGCACCCCTTCATGGCAATTATATTCCCTAACAGCAGTGGCCTCTTTCAGCAGCATAATGTACCATGTCACACTTCAAACATTCAAGAATTCCCCTAATCAAGGTTCTGTAGAATGTACTAGACAAACTAGTCTGATCCATATAGGCCCCGCCTTCCAGCTTACAAGACTTAAAGGATCTGCTGCTAACATCTTGGTGCAGACACCACAGCACCCACACCTACCTCTTGTGGAGTCCATACCTCTACAGGTCGGAGTTGTTTTGCGGTATCTAATAAGTAAAATGGTTTTAATGTCTGGCTGGCTGGTGTATATCAATACATTAAACTCATCAATTGAGTTTTAATGCTGCAGTGCTAGTATTACAATTATATTGATACATATTCCATTTACTGAGTTGATGATAGGACAGTGAAAGACACTGTCCTGCATTATTTTCATGGACTACAATTATGAATCTAAAACACTCTAAAACAAATGATTACTAGTCAAAATAATTGGTTAGAGGCTTATTTGTGTATCCAGTCTTTTGCTGTTTTATATGCAGTCTTCTGTTATATCAGTATTGCCAAGACCCTATTTAACCCCGTAACCCTATTAGTATGTGTTAACACTGTGCTGGACTCTGGCCCTCTAAAACCAGAGTTAAGCGGCCCTAGACTAAATCAATATACGAATAACTCATGACTAATGTGCTGAGGGCAATGACTTGACATCATATCTGATATTACAGGAAGTCATTGGTTCATTAGCTCTCAGATATTCTCGCTCTTTCTACCTCTAAATGATCTGAGAAATGCTTTCTCTACTCTCTGTTCTCTTCTCTGATGTTCCCTACTTCTGTTCCCTTGAGGTTAATCTGATCAACCCTCCTTTTATTATACAGTGATTAATCTTATTACACTTATTGGGCTTATTATTTTAGATACTACAAATTATTATATAATATAAATTATTATATGCTGTCATATATTTACTATACTATAAATACAGATTTGAACCTTACACAAAATAATATATATATATAAATATGTAGAGAGAGAGGGAGAGAGAGAAGTGAAGGAGTTAAACTTGACTTACTAACCATGTGTTTGAATAAACTGACAGAAGGCTGGGGGAGCTCACCTGGTTGTACATGTAACGCAGCATGAAATCCATGAGGAAAGACTTGCCCTTCCGGAAAGCTCCAGCGACAGAAACGGCGACCACCTCTCTGTCCCTCAGCTCTTCGGCCAGCAGGATTCGATTGAGTGCCGCCTCGTCCAACTCAAACGAGTGGTCATCCTTCACCACCAGCACCTGCACCGGCCGAGCCTTGGAGTCCTGCTCCTCATCCTCAGAGCTCCAGTCGTATACATTCTTATCCACAAATGACCCTGTGAAACACATGCACACAACATTAGTTCTGCACGCTGTGCACCCCTATACAATGACAACTCACTCTTTGTCTTTCCTCACTTCTGCGTAAACCTTGGTTAGTGTGACAATTATATTATATGAGAGTTCTCATGCCAATGTTACAGTGTGGCCACTATGGTGTAAGAGTACATCCTCTTTTTGTCTCTGTGTGAATGCAGCACACTACCTCTTACACATAGGCTCTGACAAGTATAGACCTTGTTGGCTTGTGCACCTGTTCATGACAGGCATGATTCATCAGACCATTTAAAACATACAATTCTTGTTGTCCCATAATCTTCTATCAAATAGTGCAATTATTTTTGCCTCTCTTTCGTTTATGGGTACCTTACCATGCACATTTTATCTCTACCACCTCCACCACCCATCACAGGGTGAAAATACTCAGCAAGCTCAAAGGCTTTGTCACTCTGAAATATGTAACAGTACCGAACAAAAACGTGTGACATGATTCATGTTGACTTTAAACAAAGCGGCTTGAATGTGATTGCAGTAACAGCTGTCCTGGGGCAGTGGCTCGGCCTGGTCCCACTTTACCCCCATGGTCTTCTAACAGAAAGGGGGGACGGATCCACTGCAACATTTTCATCATCAGTATAGCAAAAACAGCAGCAGAGAGACACGACTGACCTTTTTTCCCCCAGATAAGGCATAATTCTAGACTACATAGGATTTTTATGAGCCACTCAGTCCAAAAATGGGACAGATTCACATTTCAAGGAACCACGTCTATTAGAAATATGGGCAAGTTCTTTCATTCCACAAAGAATCAGTGAGAAAATCACAGTGAGAAATATCAGCGCAAGTGTGACATTACATAATAAGGCATGTGATAGAGATTTTGAGCTGATTATTGCGGCCAGTTGGGCAGACATACACACACACACACACACACACACAATCGGACTCATCGTGGCATTAGCATTATCGCGACACCCACACCGTGGTGAATTATTCACACCCTAATCCATTCTCTTGTTTCGTTTTATGTGACACAGTATGGAGGGACGGATCCATTGCATCCCTTTTCGTAAGCAGTAAAGAGAATACAGCAGTAGAGGGATTCTACTGGTCATTATTTTTTCCAGACGAAAACTCGTTCTAGACTGATGACATGTATATATATATATATATATATATATATATATATAT
>JBBIGB010000149.1:4409648-4421092 GCA_037577075.1 Alestopetersius hilgendorfi | reverse complement strand
TTTGTGTGTTGGGGACGTATGCCTGATGAGCCACAAGAAGTTTGGTAGCTTTTGGACAAAGCATGTCCGAGCAGGACATCGGAAAGTTGAACCCTATTCATTCTCTATGGCGGCCATCTTTGTGGGCGTGTAGCGTCGCCACGGTAACACGAAATGCCAATAAAAGTGATAGCACACATCGTGCTGACAAGCCGAACATTTATATATATAGGTTGCCTGGGTGTGAGCCACGGTTCGGGCCGCATTAAGTGCGACGGAAGAATAATAATAAAGAAACCCAGGTGAATAACAATATGGGACTGCCATTCATTTGAATGGGCAGGCCCATAATAATAATAATAATAATAATAATAATAATAATAATAATAATTGTTATCATCCATAGTAGTAGTAGTATTAATAATATAGTACTATAGCAGTATTAAAATTAATTATATGAAAATCAAAAACCACAGGGTCACCAGGTAGAAAACTAATCAGAGCAACATCTGAACAAGAACAAGAACCATGTGAGCATTGACATCCATTTTCAAAACGCTTTTACGATGATTCACGCCAAATTTAAAAGTTATCATCAGTAGAGGGCTAGTTCACACAGATAGTTTTTTTTTTTTTTAAACTGATATATTATATGGATAACAACTCATGGCCAACAGGTTTAAAATATTACAGACAAAATGTTCTCTGAAATTTCACCTGCTAGTGGCACTACAGATAATGACGGATTAACCCCAGATTTGGTGTCTGGATATCTGTCTGGACGGCCCCCATCAATGTGCCAAATTTCATCAACATCCACTGAGGGGTTCCAGGGTCTGCCAGCAATGTGATACAGTCTGTGGTCAAACTGTGAACATGAGAGGGGCGTGAGGGGGACAAATCTCAAATATGGATAGAAATAAAGTACCAGTAATATACATCTTAAGTGATAGCACATAATATTTTTTTTTTCCGAAAGGGATGGAAAAATGGGTGGCAATTCAACAAGGACGAAGATTTTGCCTTTCCTGGCATCAGTTTGACCTTTTCACCAGTTTTTAATGCAAGCCTGGATACAACTGAAGTAATACCAAACAGATCAACACTCATGTTGCACACAAAACATTCAGTACACAAGAATATAGGGTCCCAGCAAATAACAGAAAGCTGATGAACAATGAAAGGTTCATGCAATACTAAAGAATTCCTGAAAAAAAATGGCAGTGTGTGCTAGAATGTTATTGAGGCTATTAATCACTTTGCCCAAGTAGATTACATCCAGTTTAATAGAGATTTTATATCATTTTCATAATAGAAGTGATATAAAATTTCTATTAAGCAGGATGTAATACACTTAGACAAAGTGATTATCTGGCAGGAAAAGACATGGACATACGTTTCATGCCTTGCACAAATGGCTGAGCCATGGGAGATAATGGGAATCTCAACAGGAGGTCAAAGGACAGTGTGCTTCCCCACCGCCGGGGTCTCACTGACTGCTTTTACCATTAAATCCTTACAATTTCATGACGTGGGTTTTAACATCTCTGTCTTTGTCAGCAAATTTAAATTTAAATGCAACAACACTGACGGGATAACCTGGCTGGCCTGCTTTTTGAGGTGATCTCACTATGACATTTAGGCCTCAGGTCTAAACATGTACCCACACTTTCGCTTCATGTTGTTTTACTTGGTCAGTGCAACTGAAATGCAGCTAATCTATAAACACTGCAGCTGGGGCAGTTGTTTTCGAAACGTGTTGCAATTCTTATCAGTTGCTGTCAACCTTATCAGGACGTTAAAAAACAGGAAAGGGCTTGATTTGATTTGAGTGGTTTGATTAATGTGAGGGCAAAGGTGTAAGCTGGTCCTGCCAGTCCTGACGACGAGGAAGGTCCTTTCCTTTCCACCTAGACGCTCTAATTCAAATGACTGGTGAACGTAGTGAACAACATAAATAATGCTGATGGTTGATTGGTATCAGTCTCTGTTGCTACGTTATTCTGAATCACTTTAACTATCTTTGCATGCATTCGAAATAGATCATGAAGGATTGGTGCACACATGAATGCACAATGTGTAGTGAACAAATAGTGCACAAATGGTGCAATGAAGAGAAAGGCAGTCGGAAAGGGTGTAACAAAATAGATGATCCACAGTATGTGACTGAATTAAACTCACGCGGGAAGGTGTGTGTGTGTGTGTGTGTGTGTGTGTGTGTGTGTGTGTGTGTGTGTGTGTGTGTGTGTGTGTGTGTGTGTGTCAACGGCCAAAGCGCTCTCTGTCTTTATCTTACACAGAGCACCAAGCTATTTGTAGTAATACTAAAATAACAACTCCTTTCATTATTTAGAATTGTTCTAATCAGGACTGTCAGATTATTAGAGTCATGATTTATTGCATTTGTCTTCAGATTTCACTAATCAAGTAAAAAGCAGTAGCCTAGTGGGTAGGAAACTTGCCTCTGGACCATGAGGTCATGGGCTCAAATCCTGCCTTCAGCACCACCACTGGGAGTGTGTCCGAAACCGTGGACTTAAGCACTTTTAGTGCGCTATTTTAGGGCGTAGTGCATTGACACTGAAAACCGAGCTAAAACTCAGTGAAAGTACCCGAATGCCGCACAAAAATCGGCCAGAAAACGCAGTGCAAAACTATGCGCATTAAGCGGGCGCCATTTTGACCACGTAGCGGAGGGGGCGGGGCTTTCAACGTGTTTTCGAGATGAATAGTGGTGGCAAACAGTGAAATACAAGCCCAAGCGGAGGCAGCTGGTTCGTATAAATGTAAGTAACGTTAATAAAATTATTTTACTGACCTAAACTATGGTAAAACCGGCAGATATTTTGGCGGCTGAAGAATCGCGAGCAAATGTTAATCCGTCATTTCCGCTAAGTGCAAAATATTAGTGTTCCGTTTAGGACAGCACTGACCCACAGCAGTGCGCACTATGCACTAAATCTCAGGGCACTGACGGTAGTGCACGATTTCGGACACACCCTGGGTCCCTGAGCAAGACCCTTAACCCCAAGTTGCTCCAGGGAGACTGCCCCCTGTGGTTAGGGAATGGATGTTGCTTTTGATAAAAGCATCTGATAAATGCCGTAATGTAAACGTTTTAAGTTATGAGTGTCAAAAATTCAGTACTTTGACAATTCTGATTTAACATAACTCAAGTCCAGTCAGAGCAACAGTGGCTGTGTGTTCCAAACGTGAATATTCAGTCTTTAGTGTTCTTCAAGGGAGCTTTGATTTTGCTGTTGCTTTTGTTAGTGGACTGCTTGTTAATTCATCTGTAGGTTTTCCATGAACACTGTCCTCTGATCTGCTAAAATTACTGCTTTAAATGCTTTTAAAGGCCTTTAAAGAGGACTAGAACCATAGATTTTATCATTGCAGCATAGAGCCTGACAGCAGCTTGGCTTCAGCCTGAACTACTGCTTAAAAGGAATTTTTAAAAACTTAAGTAAATGTGTTAATATGTCAGGTTATTACTTTATTGAGTTGAGCTTGTTGTAAGTAATACCACTGTAAGCTCTCAGGCTTCCCAGTTTCCAGATTCAGTTTGTGAAATCAGTTGTTTTCTTTTGAGTTATCTGGGACTCCTTCATTTGTACCTGATAAAAAAAAAAAAGATGAAATCTGCTTCAGTGAAAGTGATGCATAAAAACACTGCTATTTTATTTTTATCATCAGAATGTCAGATGAACCATGTTGTAATTATGAAAATAATTTAATGGGCTGACTGTAGAAAGTAATTGATATTTATAAGAAGCTTTATAAATAAGAAAAGAAAATCTGGATAATGTACCCATCTTGACCAATGACAAGGCAACAAGATATAGCAAGATAGATAGATTTTTGTTCAGATCCATCTTTTAAAAAGATTTTTTAAGGATTTAAGGCATATCACAATTGCAGTTTTGTTTAGTTTTGTTCATTTCCACGTGTTCAGTAATTTATCTTTGCACTTGCCTGCAGGTAACACAGGAGATTTCTGACCCCAGCAGAGTATTCCGACTGCTTGGATCAGACAGGTACGACAGAAAGAGCACTTCCATCCTCTCATGCTCCCTCTCTCTCGCTCTCCCTTCCTCCTTCCCTTGTGCCTGTATAGCTCTCTGTCACTTATCCACCCATTCGTTCACTATTCCTAGTGATAAGGGATCCAGGGTTCACTCTGTTTCGTCACCTGGAAACACACAAACACCTCCGCCTTTTCCACCCCTATTTTCCTTCCATCATCTGTCTCTGTGGTGAGCTAAGCACACTGGGACCTGGGTGAGTGTGTGTGAGCACGTACAAGACTAGACGTAAATTATTATGATTAAGCGTGTTAAGTGCCCGTTCCCCCAGAGGACTTCTAAAAGGCGGTTACATTTTAAAATGTACATTTTTACATTGAAATGTACGTTTTTTTTTAAGTTACAGTGCCAGAAATTTAATAGCAAATCTGGTGTTACAGAATCCGTTTTCAAGAATCCCGTTAAGTTTGGGGGGAAATGTGGGCAGTATTGGTCCATTTCATCAAGCACAAACGGCATGATTTAATTATGTGCCGCAGGTTTAGGAAAATAACATTAGTTATACAGTACAGTATGGGAGGAGACCGTATCTATTACGCACACAAATACTCTCCCGTATGTTTCTGAGCTCTGGTAGGTTGCACTCATCCATTGTGAAACAGGTGCTCTGGCCTCAGGCCCCAAGGCTTTGGCCTCTGCCCGGGTAAGAAATGAGTCTCGCTCTCTCTAGCTTACATAGCCTTTCTATTTCTTTTTCGGCCACATGAATGGGCAACAGATCGAGCAGAACACCTTGAGCACTTATTTTCCTCAAAGATGTGATTTATCTCTCTCTCCTGGAAATTGCATGGTTTATGCACATACACACTTTGTCCCCGGACTCTATGTTTTATTCACTGTGACATGGGCAGTGCCAGCCAGGTGTGTGTGTATGTGTGTGTGTCTTTGTGTGCTGTAATTTCATCTGATGCCCTGTGCCCGCTGCCTCCCCCTCTCATCTATCTCCTTCTGTTGAGGACATGACCAGCCTCACATGGCCAGAAGCTCAGAGAAAGTGTCTCAGTATTACTTTTCATTTGTTCTCTTTCTTCCTGCCAAATCTGTCATTCAGCTACTCACTTACACTCTTTTCTTGCTTTTTTCATTTTTCTTATCCATTCCCCTCTTTGCTTCTCTGAGCTCTAATGTTTGCTGGGGTTTTGTCTGTTTTTTTGTTTTTTTTAGGGTGGTTGTATTGGAAAGCAGACCCACCGATAACCCGACGGCTCTCAGCAACCTTTACATCCTGGCAGGCCATGAGAACAGTTATTAGCCAGTTGATGCGTATATACTGATGATAATTCCTCTCTTAGCCACTGCAGCAGCCATTATGGATCCAGAGCTGCCTAGCAATGGACTCGCTTCTCTGGCACCACGCTTGGCGAGCCGTGGTGTTCTAGTATAAGAGGTGGCTTAAAGACAGCGAGTGAGTGGAAAACTCCAGATTGTGTCTTATTATTTTTCTGAAGGGTTTCTAAAAGCAGCCCTATGCTGTGCATTTTTCTGCCTCTGTTACTGGCTAATGGGTATTTAGAATCTGACCAAACACAGCCGTGTAACGGTTCAGATTCTCGCAAATGCAATAAACAGATCTGCCTGCCATGCTCTTCAGCACCAGGAATATTAAACAAATGGTAATTCTGTAGAAAACTTACTATGAAGTGCCTTTTGAGAGGAACGTTTTGGGTGTGCTTTATTCAACCCACTGAGAAACAGGTCCTCCTGTGTGTCTAACTCCATATGCAACTAATGCATGTTCAGAACAGACTTGCCATGTAATTTTTGATCTAGGGCCTGAATTAGAATTTAGATCTGTTATTGGGAGTATTTACCTGGAACGTATTGATCTAAGGAGAGAGAGGGCTTTAGGAGCATCAGCTATTTAAGTGTAATTTATTGAGCTGTAGCCATGTTGTAGTTTAAAGGAAAATGTTACTCATAAAGCACCAGCACAGATTCGGTTTTTGGTCCTGTATGTGTGTGAGCAGGACTCAGCATGGCTACAGCCTGATTTTACTGCGATGAAATTAAGTCCTTCTCATTCTCCGGCTTGGTTACTTTTTAGAAAGCAGTTATGATGTACAATTATCTTTTTTTATTGTAACTTTTATTCAATATTTGCACCATGTAAGCACTTTTGTACATTAATTTTTTTGTATTTAAAAATGACAAAACATGGGAGATGCTAGGTTTTATGACATGCGGAGTATTTCCATGGCTTCAGTTCTAATGTATGCCATTTTTTTGTAATAAAAAAAGACTGTTAACAGTTCTTTGTCTTTGTTAATTAAAATCTCATCATACTCTTAAAAGCACAATCTCTAGGATTTTTCTTCTGAGAGCTATGTTTTGAATTGTTTTATTTGTGCATGTATATCACTCGTGTAAATGTAAATCATTTGAAGCAGAATAAGTCTGGGTGATCATGTGTCACTCTGTTAATAGTAAAGGAAAACCAGATTAAGTGATTTGGAAAGTTTGCAGCACTACCCAGTCAAGTGCTTTCCCTGCTGAACCAGTCCTAAAGTACCTAAAGTATCTTTGTCCTGTGCATTTTAGTGTTTTCCCTTCTGTAAATACTTGTGCATTGCAGGGTCTGTGCTGGGAGCCACTGGTATATTGTTTATATTAGTATTCCTCTAGTGCAGTGGTTCTAAACACTGATTTGGGAGGGCCTAACCCATGCACATTTTGGCCTTTCCATGCTTTTTGCTAATTAATATGCCTTTCCTGAGATGGAACTGAATGTTAGAGCAGAGGAAACACCAAAACATGCCAAAAAGAGGAGACTCCAGGACCAGCATTCAGAACCATGGCTGTAGAGCATATTACTGAAGGAACATGCACCTACCCTGCTGGAAAAACATCACAGAATTAAGAGTTGAACATGATAGGGTAGGGTATATTGTGTTTTCCTGAATAGGTGTCAAAATATCAAGGATCCTGCTGGTATAACAGGTAACCTGTATTTATAGACAACTAATGGTGTCCTAGTGGTAACCAGCAGAGAGGTATTTCTCATAAGAATTAAACTCTGAATTATCATGTGCAATATCTGCATTATTATGTGTAGCAATATGCTGCTTTACAGACCCACGAGAAGGCAGTCTGCGCGTGGGTTTCTATGGAAACCAAGCGCGTGATATTTTTTTCCCTTCTTTTCCCGTATCACGGCGTGTCCCGCCCCTGCGCTGCGATTGGCCGATAGGGGCAAGTCGTTTTGATTAATGCGTCCTCCGCAGAGCTCTTAGCCAATCACAACACAGGAATGCCGGAATACTGGTGGGTCTTAAAAAATAACGTGGGCACAAAGTAAACCCTCCTTCATACGAAAATCCAGGTTTGTGTCACACCCCCAACCTCCCCAACACCTCCCACACCTACCTAACCGTCCACAGTCACACGAGGACGCAAAGCTGTGCTTCACAAGCCTCTCCTGCAGCAGGTGGACCTCTATCAGCTACTTCAGGCTCCGCTTTGCGCATCTCCAGCGAGGTGATTCGTGCGGACCACACCTTTTAAAGGTAGACCCGTTTTAAAGTTGTTCTTCTCATCCAGCAAAACTAGTACCTGTAAATATACACTGTTTAGGTCTGTTTAAGTCCAGCTTCTCCCTTTTATAGTTTATTTCACCTCAGATCAATGCTACATGTTTTAAAAACACACTCATCATCTATGGGTCCGAATTCCTGGTTCAGCCTCTCCTGTTCTATTTTTTATATTCTGAGTGTTTTCCCTCTCCAGTAAATCTGATCCAACTAATCAGCTCACTACCCACCCCATCCTGAGTAGACGTGGGTGTTAACAACACAACTCTGTAGATGTCTGTTCTGCTCATTAAGATTTTATTCAGTGAGATAATTCGACTCTACATCTGTGCAGCAGTTTAGGGGACATAACTGCTTTAAATGTTTGATACTCTATATGGACAGGGACTTTAATGACGTTATATTCAAATCCATATACTGTAGTTTAATATGGAGCTGGTCGCCCTTTGCAGCGGTAACAGCTTCCACTTTTCTTGGAAGGCTTTCCACAAGATTTGGGAGTTTCTGTGGGAATTTGTGCCCATTCATTCTGTAGAGTATTTACGAAATCGGGCACTGATGTTGGACGAGAAGGCCAGGCTCGCTGTCTCAGTTCCAGTTCATCCCAAATATGTTGGATAGGGTGGAGGTCAAGGCTCTGTGCGGGCCAGTGAAGTTCTCCTACACTGAACCCATCCAGCCATGTCTTCATGGACCTTGCTTTGTGCACTGGGTCACAGTTATGCTGGAATATAAAAGGTTCTTCCCTAAACTGTGTCCACGAAGTTGGAAGCATGGCATTGTCCAAAATGTTTTGCTCTGCTAAAACATTAAGATTGCCCCTCACTGGAAGAAAGGGGTCTAGCTCAAAGCCTGAAAAAACAGATGTCCCAATACTTTTGTCCATATAGTGTATGAGAGGTGCACTGAGCCGCGAGAGTTACGTAACGCGCGCGTGGAAGAGGTTAAATGATCTTTAGTGAAACACCGAAGAGCTTTTGGTTCCCAACACCAGCTCAGGAGCCTGATAATGATCACTGCTCGGGGAAGAAAAAGATCCTGAGAGAAAGTGGACCCGATCCATTTAATGACTTACTTTAAAAAAAAACCAATCAATTAATTGATCTCCCCTTTTTCAGTAAGACAGGAGGCGAAGCTGGAGGTTTCAGAGCTAATAATATTAAGATTTGCAATTAGAGTGACGAGGATAGAGAGACTCAGGAATGAGTTGATTACAGCGACAGCTCCATTTGGACCTTTTGGAGGAAAAGTCAGAGAGGCGAGGCTGCTTTGGTTTGGACATGCGCTGATGAGAGCCTGAGTTTATTCAGTTTTATATAGCACAGGTTATATAGCACATTATCATACAAAACAGGTCATTCAACGTGCTTTACAGAAATATAATACAAAATAAACTAAATAATGGAAGAAGTGAAATAAATAAAAGAATACATATAAGATAAGTACAATAGAAGTGCAGGTTTTTAATAGAAGGTGGAGGAGAATGGTGCGCTTTTTAAAGCCACACTCTTATGCTCATGGGTAGTTTGATCCAGCAGTGACATAGTGATTAAACACCATTTCACCATGCTTAGTTTTGGCTCTTTTCACCACTATTGGGAGAAGGAAGCTGAGGATGGAGCTGCAGGGAAGAGGAGAAGAGGAAAGCCTAGTAAGAGGTTTATGGATGTGGTGAGGGAGAACATATAGGCAGTTGGTGTGAGAGAGGAAGATGCAGATTATAGAAGGAGACGGAGATGGTTGATCCTCTAATCAGGAGCAGCCGAATAAGAAGCAGAAGTAATAAGTGTCCTGACGTAACGAGGCTGGTACGGGCCTGGGCAGGTCATTGTTATCTCCAGCTGGGTGAGTTTTCCTCCTGCTCAGAATAAAGCAGCTCATGCTTGTAATGATGTGTTTTCCAGTCCTGTGCAGTGGTGGATGGTGACCTGCAGCATGGAGAAGTACGAGAAGATTGGGAAGATCGGAGAGGGCTCTTATGGCGTGGTGTTCAAGTGCAGGAACAAAGACACTGGCCAGATTGTGGCCATCAAGAAGTTTGTGGAGTCTGAGGACGACCCCGTGATCAAGAAGATTGCTCTCAGGGAGATCCGCATGCTGAAGGTAGATAGAGGCGAGCAGCGGTATCATGCAAGTCTTACTCTACTTTCCCTTTAAATATCTGCGCTTCTGTCTCACTTTTATTTTTTACTACCTACTATTGTAAAATCTTTTATTCTGTTCCTGTAAAAAGCATTGAATGACATTTGTGTATGGCTTGGCTAAGGGAGGAGATGCTTCAGCAGTAGGTGCAAAGAAAGTTATTGTCTGTTCTAATGCAGAGAGCAGAGCTGAGGTTCTGAAGTGTTAGCCTGAAGGATTTTGCACTTATTTTTGGTTTATGTAGCTGGTAAAGTTGTATTCACAGTGATTTAGAGCAGTTTGTTGTGAATTTCTCCATTTTAAAGGAATGTGAATCATTCACAGCAGCGGTGACGGCAGCCAGACATCTCAGAAGCTCCATCACAGGAAACTATCACACACAGTGGTTACAGGTTCAGTGTCTGATGTTTGAGCCATTGTTTCACAAGCACACTGAATAAAACTTCTGGGCATTATGTGTTTATTCTAAAATAATTGGACGTGGGCAGATACATGCAGAACGTTGTTAATTAAGGTGGTACCCAAGAGGAAGATGGATCATACAAATTGTATTAACCCTTAGATCCTATCAACACCATTGTAAAAGATCAGTTTCTCTAGGACTGATCAATTCTTATTTATTTTGTCAGTGTTCGTGTGTTTGAGTGCAAAGACTGCTGTCTGCCAGACATGTAGCACGTATAACAGCAGCAGAGACCCATAGAGAAGTTTATATACACACTTGTACACAACTGAGGTTGCAAGCGGCAGGATATGTGTGTGTGAAGGTGTGAAAGCTTCTAAGCTCACTTAGTGAAACGCTTATCCAGTACAAGACCCTTTTTTGTTAATAAAAGAGTGTTTTGTTTTTTTTATGTGGGGGAGTGTGTTGTGTTACACACACAAAGACCAGACTTAATGACTGCTGATTCCTGTGCACTGGGATTCCGTAAACAGAGAGCTCTTGGTGGGTGGGTGTGCCGATTAGATGGCCTTGTTCCGTAATAGTGAGTCTACATTCTTTTCTGAGGTTTCTCCTGCTGTGCTGTTAGATACTAGCCATTATTATAAATCCAAACACACACTCTGTAACGTCTTTCACAGCGTTCAGATGAACAGACTTAAAGACAATTTTCCCTGTAATATCAAAGGCCAGTGTGAAAGATGAGAACTCTGATATGGAGAAATAATCACATGGTGTTTAGGTTTTAACATGTTAAACTTTTTGTAAACGCTGTACAAAAACAAGGATCTACAGCATAATGTGTTGTTCATTCATCAGTTCAACACTTTTCATTCAATATACAGGGCAGTTTCGTGTTCAAGGTTTCTTGGAGATATTTGTTTATTTTTAAACAGAGATGAGATGTTCTTGGGTTTTACAGTTTGTTAGTTATTTGTTTATATAGTGATAACAGATGAATTATTGGTCTCCTAGAGATGTGGATATTGGTTTTGCGTGTGTTTGGACCCGTGTTTGTGTATAGATACTGGTTTAACTGTTTAAGGTTGGAATCGTAAAGTGGAGGCTGCTTTAAAGAGGCCAGTGGATGGTGAATTGTTGCCATTGGAGATGTTGTGTGTGTGGTGTCTGTGATTTTACGATGTCTGTCAGATAAGACATGCAGCAGCTTGCCTACACACACACACACACACACACACACACACACACACACACACACACACACACCCCCACCTATCAAAAACGAACAACATCTCCCACAGGAGTGTG
>JBBIGB010000149.1:4349492-4360144 GCA_037577075.1 Alestopetersius hilgendorfi | reverse complement strand
GCCCTCTTCTCTGTGGCACTGGGTGAAGAGTTTTGGAAAAACACCATTTATTGCAGTTCAGTCAGTTTTTTGCGATAAGGATATATTTTCGCAATATGTATATTGCGCATGTTGATATCGCGATGATGGTAAATTTGCGATATATTGTGCAGGCCTAGTATAAAGCTGTTTGACTAGTGAAGATTCTCCGAATAGCAGTGCTCTGAAATGCTCCCTATGGTGAGACAGGTTTGTCGTGACAGAGCCTCTCTTATTGAAAAGTAATGTAACTTGGTACTTTCTGCCCTGTGCTGTTTTAATTTAGGAAGCACACATTCTGGTCATACTAAAATGCAATTAACCCGATTAATATGATGCTAATGATTTGATCTTAAGTGATCCGAGTTCAGCCACGTATCCCGCGTCCCCCTCCGTCCACTGCCCCCTACATTCTACAGGCTCCTGCATTTTACAGCCCCCTCCCCCACTTCCACCCGAGAGAACACAGTCAGCCTCCCAGTATCACAGCCCCTATTTTTGGAGCCTTATCTTCTGTTATTTTAGTTACGTTTCTGCTGTATATGAGACTTGATGAGTGCAGCTCTGTTGGGCTTGTTTTCTCAGCCCGCTGCCTCCTGTCTTAGGTCTGTGTTTCGTGTGTTATCTGTCGGTAAACAGTGCGAAATGCTAAACCACAAACTCTCCTCTTTTCCTTGACTATCACTCCTGGGACTTTTTCTCCACTCTAAGATTATTTTCCGAGTTCGGTGCCAGCTTGACTACTTTTGAGCTGGACACCAAGGATATGCACAAGTCATGCATTGTGTTTTTACACGGTTACTGTAGCCAGCACGGGCTTAAATACGCCAATGTTTTGTTAGTAGCACTACATTTATAGGGAGCCTTTTATATTAATTACAAAAAATTTCTACAAAATGTGAAAAGGAATGATTTGCACTGATTCCTGCTCAACCCTGCAGCGTTCACCCACATCCTTTCTGCCCATGTGTTTCAGTTGCTGATATGATCTCTCTTGTTCTCTCCTCATTCCAGGCCTATGAGCTCTCCACACTAACAGGGACCCAAGTCCTGCTGCTGGTGGCCAGTGAAACAGGCCATGTCTACACATTTGCAACTCGCAAACTCCAGCCCATGATCACTAGCGAGACGGGGAAGGCTCTGATCCAGACGTGCCTGAACTCTCCGGACTCCCCTCCTCGCTCGGACCCGTCCACCGACCAGCGCATGAGCGCCACAGGCTTCGAGGAGACTGACCTCACCTATCAAGTGTCTGAGTCGGAGAGCCTGGGCGAAACCAAGGTGAGCCTCGAAGCCCTTGTCAGCGGCGTCTTTAGATGTTCAAGGAATAGCTAGAAAATCTTAAATGTGGCCAACTTTGCTGGGAGAAAGAACAAAAAATGGTCAAAAGTGTCTTGACGGGTTTATCTGAGCTAAATTGGATTTATTGGCTGAACTATTAATAATGAGAGTCCCGTTTGAGGGAGCTGTCCCTAGATAAACACGTCCTCTGCCGCCAGTGGAAGTGACAGGGTTTTGTGTTTCTTTTGTCTGTGATGAAGATGAGTATGTTTTTCAATAAAAGGGAACAGCTGTTCTTTTGGCTGGATCTCTCTCAACATGGTCCAAGATCTACTGCGTGAAGACTTACAGTCCCCAGCACACAATGCTCAGCTCTAATGCATTTTAGACTTCTAGAGTTTCACCTGCCCACACTCATCAAAGCGTTCACTGTTGTTTCTTTTTTGATCCGCCACAGTCTGAACTCGTGCTGCTGCTTTCTGCTCGCTCATGGTCTGAATTGACACCTCTTGCTAGCAGAACCATCTTCATATGTCCTGCACGGTGTTTCATCTCAATCCTTAAACACGTGTTGAACTTCTAATGACCTCCTCGGCTTGCAGCTGGGGGGCTTCTTTCAGTTTGGTGGTGACTGCTGTGGAAACTAAAATATTACACTTTGTGTCAAAGAACATGAGAGCAAAGCTGCATCGAAGGTCTGTGCACGAATCATGAATTCTGTAAGCACTGAACTGAGTGTAGGCAATGCATTTAAAGCTATTTAAAATAAAATCACTTTTATTCATTATACACCACATCTCTTGGATTATTTCTGTCGGCACAAAAAACCAAATTAAATTAGTCTTGCTGGCTTCATCTTATAACGACATGGTCTTGCCCTGAATCCCTTACCACACTTTTACCTCAGTTCCTCAGACAAAACTTGTTGTTACCAATCAGCTAATCCATATTTAAATGAAAATTATTGGACAGCCAGACACATCAGCTGAAATAGCTGAAAGATTGTCAGTTTGTAGTCAGGAAAATAATGCTGGGGTACATGCAATTAGGGAGGAAAAGCCTGACACAGAATCTGCTGTCCAGATGTTTGATTTTGCCTCTCGATTCATTTGATGGACCCTCTTCTATGCCTCAGACCAGCAGCAGAGATGAACGATGTAGCTAGAGATGCTTTCACACTGCTAGTGCTACTAGCCTCACTTCAGCTAAAGAAATGGATGGAAATACAAAGTATAAAAAGGTTTGTGGTACTGAAATACATCATATTACAATAAATCTCCAAATGATGATACTTGGTTTATCTTCCAAGCTTGGTATTAGGTGTATCGGTTCACTATAATACAAAACAGGCGACTCAAGAGTTTTATCAGGGGGAATTTTGCTAAAGCTGGAAAATCAGTGAAATGCTAACATTGGTTAATTTTATCAGACTCTGTTTGATGGTTGTTGTGCAGAGCCTGACTGAAGCTTGATTTCAGTGCGTCTGGCCGCTCCAGCAGCCCCTCACCCTTGGCTGTGTTCTGGGCTGCAGGTTTGTCCTTCCTCTCCGCTGGCTGACTCTCTTTGAAGCGCTCTTCATGTTTATCCGGCAGATATTGCTGGACATGTCCGTGACGCGTCTCCGGGCCTGTCAGATGGCATGGGTGCCAGGCTTTGCACACTGAGTCACCTTAGCTCAGACACACTTGAGCACACTCCTCTCATTGATAAAAACTTGATTCTGCCTCCATGCCCTTATATGGAAGCGTTTCCCTGCTCGCTGTCTTGGCCGGGGCCCCTCACATTCCTTATAAGCTGCAGCTGTCTTTGGAGTCCACTGTTTTCTTTACTCTTTTCTTTTTTTTAAAAATTTATATATATATTTAAAATTGTATATTTAAAAGGAGGCTCGGCGCAGTGCTGCTGTTAGCACAGCGAAGGTTTTTATTGTCTATAGATGTGGCCGTCAGGACGTGATCCCAGCCCTCCACTGTTTACAGAGACCCAGAGTGAGCGTGTTCTGCTGAGAGACACTGGTGTCTGCTGTTTATACTCATAACTTGCCACTGAACAGTTAGCAGTAGGTGGGTTAAGACCTGACTCCTGAGAACTACAGTCTTGGGGCCACTTAGAAATCAGAAAAGAAGTCCGTCCTCTCAGCCACCAAATGTAAACTGCAGTGTCCTGTTTATGAAGTGATCACCTTCCTACTGATCTCGGTGAGGCTGTGTGTGATTCAAAGCGAGTAGAATCATGCCGGGGACAGGAAGCCTAGTGATGGTCTGAAGAGCATTCTGCCAGAGAGAATCCCTTTATAATATAATTTAGTCCGGTATTACACTGTTTGCAGAAAGTCAGCCTGTTACAATCCAGTGAGAGCCTCAGCAGCTTTAAAGGTACTCTTTCACTCACTCACTCACTCACTCACTCACTCACTCTCACACACACACACCCGTTGCTAAATGATAGGGGTGTGAAAACACAATATACACAATGTAATGCATTTGTCTGACTCTAGCACTTTCTTTCAATTGATGCTGTAAAAGGTCCCAAGTAGGTGTGTGCAGTTTGGCAGAACTGAAACTGTATGATCTGTATGGCCTTAGTGTCACACTTTTGAAAAACACTGTCAAACACTATGTACAGAGGATTTTTCTTCAAGGTTTCTTACATTAGGCCTCATTTGGTTGTGTTCTCTTTACAGTAAAACATGCAGTTGATCAAAGTTGTTTAAATAATGTATTCGTGATGTAGTCAGAAAACATAGTTCATCACGCACTGCACCATGTAGTCCAAAATCAAATTCTTGGCCTGTCTCTTTTACGGTCGATGTGTTGTTCCATTAGTCACATTTATGTGTTCTGTCTATTTGTACCACAGTTTGAAGGTCCACAATATATTGATGAATATTTTTGCCCTTAACAGTCAACTCGGCCGATTTTGAGCTGTATCACTACCAAATGTTTAAGAAATTGATTCTTGGGGTCTCATATCCAGAATAAGCCACATATGACCACTGATGTTTCTTTGTTAAATACAGCCTGTCACTTTCTGTTGAAGACCTGAAAGATCATCACAGTAATGATAATCGGAGTCCTGTAGCTGTGTGCTCGAGGAACGTGCCATATGTTTCTGTGGGGTGATCACACATTCTGTTGTAAACCCAGAGTGCTGGCGCTCTGTCTGAAGGCCTGTGTGCATCAGCCTGTGATTTAAGCTGTAATTATGGCCCGGTGTGTTTTGTTTTAGCTTTAGCCCTCATTAAAGTAAATGTCCGTCCTTCTCAATCACCGGCTCTCTTAAACATGGCGGCGGCCCAGGCAGCCGTTACTCTCTCCGTGTCTGTCTGTGCCTCTGCCTGCCCCATGCTGCTGTCTGCAGAGGGGCAGAATTAGTCATAAATGTCTGCTTTTACTTGGCTAAGTTTTACCATTCCTAACATTGCCAGGCTCGGCCTCGGGCCAGTCGTGATGCTGTGGTCTGTGTAAACGGCTGGTTGATTTGCCTAAGCTCACTCGGCTCGCAGGGCTGTGAAAGAGGTGCAGCTCGAGGTGTGAGATGGGTTTTTTATGTAAAGTTGAGGTGGGTGGCCTCTTCTCATTGATCAGTACTGGACGGATGCAGCACTAAAATGCTTTTAGTGTGTGTCTGCATTGCATAGCTGAGTGCAAGTAAGTTACTCGCTCAGAAGCCCCTTCTAGAATTTGTATGTATGGTAAGCATTTCCTCTGCAAAACATGGAGCAGTGTTTGCTCGGTTTGTTGGGGTGTTTTCTGATTGTTTGATGGATGGATTGAAATCACCCTTGTTACACTGTAATTTATCTCCCAGCCTTGCACCCGCTGCTCATTCATCAGCTTTGTGTACACTGTGGAAACTGCTGTTAGGAAGAGGGTGTTTTTCTTTGTGCCCCCACCCCTCTTCTCTGAGGTTCCCAGCTGTCTGTTACGAGGCAAGGTGAGGAGGGGAGGGGGGTCAAGTGACGAGCAAGTGTCACTGAGATAATGGAAAGTCAATTTAGTGAGATATGCAGCCTTATCTCAGCCGTGGCTCTAAATAGGGTGTCTGGTGGATGAGCGAGACAGACAGAGAGAGAGAGAGACAGACAAACATACAGATTTTTGTAAAAATACAAATCTTATCATGATCCGAAGTCATCTCCTAGGTTATAAAGATTTATAAACTGACTCAGGCCCTGACCCCAGACCCCAAAAAAGTTGCCTTCTAGATTTTCTTGTAGCTTTTCTTAAAGTTAGTTGGTCTGGATATTGTAGGTTCACAAGTTTTCCCATAGATTTACACAAACACACACACACACACAGTGCAGGGATGAGAGTATGATGGCGAACAAAAAGAAGCGGCTGAAGAGGATCGTGTCGGGTCGAGGGACCGGCGCAGGCTAGAAGACAGAGAGTCGATGACTGACACATTTACAGGAGGGGGGTGGAGTGGGGGGTGGTAATGTTGAGCAATGTGTCAATGTGCCACAGAGGGGAGGGGCCATGGAGGCCTTATGTTGCACGGAGCAGCAGGACAGGTCACCACTGATTGGCTGCACTTCTGCGACTTGGGCTGCCTTGCCTTTTTTAGCAGTCCCAAATGGAGCGGTGAATTCCAGTTCATTGGCAGGGTGACAGGCGGGAGATGGGAGCCAGCGAGTGGGAGCTGTGGAGGAGGAGGAGGGGGAGCAGTACACCTCTTTACACTGCACTTCCAGCACCAGCATTTTCATATCAGAAGAGAACAGTCTGATCTCAGCTTCATATTTGCACCATTTACTTAATAGATCTTCAGTGAAGTTCATGTTCATATTAAAAAGGGCTGAATCTGGAATTAGGGGCACCATCGGCTTCAAGTTAGTCAATAATAAGGCAGGAAAAATGAAGTTCAGTTAAATCAACCACACCAATGTTTAATTTCATATTTATGGTAGTTTGACTTTGAGTGAATGGTCTTTACTATCAGTGTCGTTATATTTATCAGCAGGACCAGTGGTGTGGTGGTGGTGTGAACATAATCTTTTAAATAGTATCTTTACAGGAGAAAGCCAAAACCATTTTTCATTTTTAGTGCAAAGTTACTTCATTCTCAGCCTCAGTCTTTTTTGGACTGTGACGCTGAACTGAAGTACTTGGATTAGTAAAGTATTTGCCATCTATGTTTAATAAAAAGGCTTGATCATGTGGTATACATTAAAACAATATGTATTTCCTGAACTGTAAGGCTACCATTACTGTAAGTAGTGCAGGCAATATATTAAAGGCTGTATTCTGGTATTCTTGCCATCGCTGCTGTAATTAGTTGTCATGTAGATGAATCATTATAATGGGTTTTGGAAAAAGCCAGTGCAAAATCTGGGCGTGCGGCGCTCCCCTTTGCTCTGAGCACCTGTGATGCAAAGCTCATTTTCTTCACCGCAGCTGCTCACTCATCATAATGCGTCTCAGGTGAAGCATGGGTTTGAATGTACACTTTCTCAGTGGCCATTAGGCTGTTTCTGGTTTAACTAATGCAGCTGCTCCGTAATTACAGCCCGGCCTGTCCTCTGTCAAGAGTGGCCTGTTGTGCTTTGTGGGTGTTTTTCTGTCGGACGGATCGGCTCTGCTTTGGTCAGTTGTATCGCTTCGTTACTGCAAGTGGTCTTGGTTCTCTGTAACTGCGTTTTAAAGGCATCATTTCCAAAGAGATCAGCTCTGTGTGGAGGAGGAGACGTAGGTGTTGCATCTGCAGGAGAAAGGATGCTGTCAATTAGAGCTGCACAATATGGACAAAATATGTATGCCACTACATATTGCAATTAGGAGGCTTTTCAGTGCTAAAATGCACATCAGTTCTTTGGATATAAACAGGCTTGAAGTTAATATTATTAGTATTAAAATGGACTTCCACTCTCCTGTTGCTACAGTCTATGCAGACGAAGTTGCAGAAACAGGAAATTTTCAAATGACAGTTTTGTGATGCCACAAAACCAACTTTTTAACCTGTATCTCTCCATTCAGTCTGCATCGGGTTAGCCCCAACCGTTTGCTCTGAAGTTCAGCCCAGTACTGTCTTTTAAATCCGCTATCATTTACTTGAATTACTTACAAAAACCCACACAAACGGGATGGGATTAAAATGAATTAGAAGGAAATATAGAATAGGGGCTCTTTCTTTAATGATTGGCCAAAATAATGAGATTTATGTTGGATTACATGAACACCTTAGTTCATCAGAACCCCCAGTAACTCCCCTCTACTGTGATTGGTCACTCTGTGAGAAACCCTGTGATTGTTTGAGGCTCCTTCCATGTTAAAATCGGTATAGCTGATATCAAGATTATAATTAACAGACGATATATTGTGCAGCCCTCCTATCAATTAGTCTCTATTCCTCAATGAACAGTCTCCTACCAACAGCTAGTTCATTTTCTTATGTGTAATTTCACGATTCTATTTTTATTTACATTATTTTTCCTTTATATACTCACTGTTTTGAGTCTCTTCCTCTAACTTGTTTTTGTTTGAAACAGTGACAGAAACAAGAACTTCTGGCAAGAATTCACCATGCGTTTGTTTTCACCAGAGATGAATTACGACTTATTATTCAGTTATTAATTTTTCATGAGCTGAGATTCAGTAACTGCTATGTCTATGATGAACATTATGTAGTTATGGGAGTGAGGCATTAAGCTGTGGGATCCTTTCTGTTTAAGTGGTTAAACTGTCTGGAATGGGTCCAGATTTTGGGGAAGGGATGCAGTTATTACAGTTTCTGAATTCTTAATAGGCCTGTGCTCATTTGGGCTCTTCAGTTATGCAGAATTTCATTTGCAGTTAAGGTGGAGAAGATGATCGAAGTGAGCCGCTTGCTGAGTGTGGTCCAGAGTGTGGCTGGGTTGAAGGACATGCGCTCTGTCCACTCCCCTTAATTAATCCACAGCTGTAGACGGGGCTGGGGCTTTGACACTCTCACTCTATGGAACAAAGCCCTTGGCAGAGCCTCTTATAGTAACCTGAAATTAGGTGGGTGCTGTGGTAGCCTTGTGGGGGTCATCGTTGTTGAATGAGAGCTGTTTTGTGCATATTCTGTTTTCTAATGCTGTACATAATGAAACCGAACGTACACAAAACAGCTGTCTTTCTCGGCGGCTCGTAATCTTTCTCTGTGCTAGTAAAAATAGCCGAAAGCCCGTTCTCAAAACGCACCCGAGGCCAATGGGCAGTTGCTTCAGTGAGGGATTTAAACTTAACCTGTCTCGCTTGACCTTCTCCATCCCCCAAAATACATCTGTTGTCTGAACCACAGCAGCCAGACTTCTGTTGTTCAACATTTGTTGCTTTGCATGTGCGTCTGGATCTTTTTTTTTTGTAGTTTAGGGTTATATGTGTGTGGACTTTGTATCCCACTGTACTGCTTGTAGCTTTTGAGCGTTTACACACCTCATGAAGTTCCATAGGCTAAAGTCACACAGGTCCAGTAAGGCAGTTTGAGTTTATTGCCCTGTCACTTCACTTCAATAGGTGCCGGTGTGTGTGTAGATGTCAATGTGGCGTGTAAAGAGTTAAAGGCTCTCGTGGGTGCTCATGTTTCCTGGCAGCTGTCGGGACCCTCAGCTGTTCACACACTCGCTCTTTCTCTCTCTCTCTTTTCCTATATCCCCCTGTCTTTCTTTCTCTCTCGCTCCCTCACTTGTTCTTCCTCCCTCCTTCCCTCCCTGCCCCACACCCTACTGTGTCTGCCCATCATAGCCTACGCCCAAGACCACCCGTCCTGCCACCCCCAGTATGTACCCCACACTCCAGTCAACAGAGACACACATGCACACACACCCACAAATACACGTACATACAGCATGCACTCTGCTCTGTACCCCTCTGCTGTATTTAGACATTACTGTGTGTGTATCTGTATATATACACACACAGATCTATAGGTGTGTATATACACGTACTTATAGATATAATAGTCAACTGCGGTGATTCAAGTACAGTCTATTCTGTGTAATTTGAAATTGAATGAAGTCATTTGTTCTGTCATCATTCTAGTCTTTATGAAGTCTAAACGTTCCTGTTTGTTTTTGGAACGCTTTATGTTCATTTTGTGACGCACATTGCAAGAACATTATTCAAATACACATCACTCATTAGAAGTGTCAGACTAATAATGACTGAGGCCTCTTAGGAGTGATAAGTGGGAAGGCCTCTCATTGACCTCACGCTACACATGGATGTGTCCGAGCCCACGGCCATTGTTTAAACAGCAGCAGCAGGTTTAGACTTTGGACCCCCAGTCCACATTTATTATTGGTCTGTCTTTGTCAAGAACTTTGAGTTTTAGGGGCGTTTTTCATCCAGAGACCTCTTATGTAGAGTTGAAAATGGAAAAACTCACCTCTTCTTACAAAGTAAATGTTGGTGGTTTGGTTGCTTGCTGCTCGCTGTACAAGCTGTGTTCCTGTGAGCACATTGGTGTGTTTACTGGAAACGAGGTGTGTGTGCTTGCGTCCTTATCGTTACCTCTCACCCACTCAATCAGTCACATATAAACAGCTCCCCTGCTCGAGGAGCTGAGGGGATGCAGAAGGTGTAGTGAGCTTCACAGTTCGCTCAGAGCTCTATTGGTTGGTCTGAAATCACGCTTGCAGTAAAAGGCATTTGGAATATGTAGGTGTTTTTTAAACGACACTGGAGGTTGGAACGGTGTGTGAGAAAATGTCCCACAGTCAGTGCTGTCTGAAGGCCACACCGTTTTGACGTGTTTTCCTGTGATGCAATATTGTCAATGTCTTTGGAAAAAAGTGATTTTATTCTGTTCAGTGAAGAATGCATGAACTTATATTAAGTAATATAAAACAAATATCAAGGTTTTGTTTGAAGTGGAAGTGGCATTCTGTAGTATTTTGCAACTGCAAAAGTGACTGGATTGTATTAATTGAAAAATAACTAGTCACAAAAAGCGAGGAGGGGTTCAGTGGGTGGCACATTGGTGGTGCTCGGAAATCGAGACCAGATCTCGACTGATGCAGCTCAAATGCGGTTTCGACTGAGCTGTGCAGTTGGTTACCGGATTTGACTTTCCTTTTATTCATGAATGCCTTGCGTCATCTTCTCTTTGTAACTTATCACCAAAATATTCCATAAACCGATATTATTAGTTCCATTTTATTCCATTCAGTATTTGTTGGTGCACGCTGAAGCTGAACATCCACCAGTAATGGAAGCTTTATCACCTTAACTTTTGTAGGCAAGACTCTGTCTGTGTGTGTGTGTCTATATAAATGTGTGTGTGTGTATATATGTATGTATATGTGTGTATGTGTGTATAGATATATAGATATAGATATAGATATAGATAGATAGATAGATAGATAGATAGATAGATAGAGGGATATA
>JBBIGB010000149.1:4257884-4268353 GCA_037577075.1 Alestopetersius hilgendorfi | reverse complement strand
ATACCAGGATGTGATGTTCTGTGTGAGGATGCTCTCCACAGCGCCTGAGTAGAAAGTCCTGAGGATCGCTGGAGAGATATATATTAATACGCAGTAATGTGGCATGTGAGTGAGGGAGTTTTCCTTTTTCTGTGGCTTAGTTGTGTTTATGTTCTAGATTACGATTTTACAACTTATGCTAGGGTGTGTTTCGATTAAACTCCAACATTAGTGTTGAAGGAATGGATCTGTGTCATAACTCAAGGACCCCCTGTATATATTACCAAGGACAGCACAGTGCTGCAGTGAGTGGCACTATCACCTCTCAGCAAAAGGGTCCTGAGTTTGGTTCCTTGCCAGGCAGACGAGGGTCGTCTCTGTATGAAATTTGCATGATCTCTTTGTGTCTGTGTGGGTTTTATCTGTGTACTCCAGTTTCCAGTCCAAAGATTTGCATGTCAGGTGAACTGGAGATGCTAAATTGCTCAGCACACAGTGTGAACGGCACAAAATTCTTTCTCTGCATTTAACCCATTTACCCAGTGAAGCAGTGGGCAGCCAGGAACACAGTGCAGTGTGGGGATGGTACCTTGCTCAGGGGTACCTCAGAGGTGCCACTAGCAGGTCTGGCATTTGAAACTGTGATCTTTTGATCACAATCCCAACTCCCTAACCACTAGGCCACCAGCTACCCTGCACAGAGAACTGAACTCAACCTCATCCAACACCTTTGGGATGAACTGGAATGGAGATTCTGAGCCAGACCTTCTTGTCCAATCAGTGCCTGAGCTCACAAATGCTCTACAGAATGAATGGCCACAAATTCCCACAGAAACTCCAAAATCTTGTGGAAAGTCTTCCAAGAAGAGTGGAAGCTGTTATGGCTGCAAAGCGGAGACCTAATCCATATTAAAGTCTATGTAATTGAATGTCATAGATTTTTTTATACAGTGATACATTTGAGTACTTATATTACACAGTAATGTAACATACTGAGGGTTATTCCTTGTGAGTAAGCTACATTCGTAATGCCTAATTGTCTTTCTCTGACTGTGTGTAGAATTTGAAGAGCTCCACAAACAGCACAGAGTCTTCCTCTCATGAAGGAGACAGTGGTGAAGCCCTGAACAGGCCGCAGAGATCATCCAGGAACCACAAGGAAAGAGATGCCAGGTATACACAAATGTCCTGCTATGAGGTTCACTCTTGTTTATCTGTTAACTTTTAAGCTGAATATACACAATGCAATAGGTGAATTTTTGACCAATTACATCAACTGGGCGCCATCTTATGCTACAAAGAGACAACAATTTGCTCATATGACAGGAATATTAAACCGCTAATGAACTTGCGTAAACCTGCATTCTTTTCTCAAACATGTAAAAGTACACTAAATGCCCTCTTCCCTGAAAACTGCATAGAAAAGCTAAGCATTGCTGTGCATTATTATGTCCTAATAATGCACAGCAAAACCACAAACCGCATGTGTGTGGATTTCAGGGCAGTTAACTGGAAATGGGTTGTAAAATGCTGACCTCTTGTGTTCAGGATTAGAAATTACAATTAACTTTGCATTGCTTTATTTAGATTCTTTTTTTTATTTAGCCTGTTTCAGAGGTTTTAAAATACACTCTGAAATCAACTGAAATTAATCCATTCAAGTAATGAAATAATTAGATCTCTGAATTGTAGACCAAAAATGCCACTGAGGCCTTGCAGGACTTGTGCAGTCAGTGAGGTGTGTGTTGAACTGTGCTGTGGTGTGTGTGTCCCAAGAGCGGTGCGTGACCGAGAGCTGGAGCAGCGCATAAGGAATCATGTTCAGATGATGCAAGAAAGACGCAGGAGGTCCCGAGGACCACCCAGAGAGGAGGTCCAGGCAGCAGCAGAGGAGATAGAGAAGGCAAGAACCTGAGCTGTGAACTGTAAAGCTATCTGACCAGTTCAAATGTATATAGAGACAGAATGCATTAGGCAACAGAAGAGCTAAGCAATAAAGAATATATGTGCACATTTGTAGAAATTTCTATTTTTATGATTTTAATCTTGGACTTGGGCGGTAATAATGACAATTTTTTTTCACTGATGCGTGTTTGAAGAGTTTTACTCTTTGTGAAACAGATAAAACAGCTGCAGCTGGAGCTTGCGGAAAGGAGAGGGGTGCGGGATCTGGAGTATCGATTCACCGCCTTCACTGGGGAGAGCATTCCGAGGTTTTATGAGAAATAACAGGCCTCCAGCACTGCTACTGACAGCATTCAGCGTCACAAAGCACCACAATGCTGTGTGTTCTTGTGTATTTAACGTTTAATACTGGAAGCTGAACTTGTTTACACACGCTATCAATTGTCTGCCATTCAACCTTCATAAAGGTGTTTTTCAGCTGACCACAGTGTGGCGCGTTTTCCATTATAATCCAGGATCCTTTAAGAACCCACTGAATAAAGCTCTGATTCTGGAGGCAGCCATTTTAAGGTCGAGGCCTACCTAGGCTGTTATTTGCAACTTGTGATCCAGTGCATTTGTTTAACCTTCAGTGAGCACATTAAAATGTTCTAGAGGCTTTCATATGTGCAGTATTAATGAGGTGTATTACCTATACTTATAGCAAAGGTCTTGGACAGGTCACACCTTGGCCAGCAGCAAACGGTTAAAACTGTATTTTGGTCCTGTATTGTTACATAGGTTGGACATTTCACCCGCAACATTGTCTTTCACTTTCGTCTTTCCTCATGATGTCACTGCTCCAGCATGTGCTTAATTTTGCCTGGTGGAGTTACCCCATGCGATCAGAAAGACGAAATACTAAGTACTACTGAGGTACCATTGAGCAAAATACCGCCCCCACACAGTGCTCCCCAGGCGCTGCCCACTGCTTCACTTGGTGAATGGGTTAAATGCAGAGAACGAATTTCGTGCTGTTCACACTGTGCTGTGGTGTGTTCACATGTGACAAATGGACACGTTACATTTATATATGTTGGATATTTCACCTGCAGGGGCACGTGTGCAGTATTAATGAAGTGTAGTAGCCTTGCCTATAGCAAATGTCACGGTCTTGGACAGGAGCACCTTGGCCATCAGCAAATGGTTAAAACTGTGCTTTGGTCCTGTATTGTTACATAGGTGGGATATTAGTGTTTCGGTAGAGCCAGTGATCATGGGAACTGTATAAATCACGTTACAGCCTGTATCATGTGCTTTAGTATAAGGAAATCTCACAGTAAACCCTGGAAATGTATGATTGCAGTTGGCAGAACGTCCTTTGGGATGTCACTGCTCCTGGATGTGCTGCGATTGTCCCTGCATTGTTATTTAGGTTGAACGTTAGTGTTTATGAAGATCCACTGATCATGGGAACTGTACAAGCCATGTTACAGTGGGCGGCATGTGCTTTATTATAAGGAATCTCACTCGAAATCCTGAAAGTGCGTGAATGGAGGTGCAGTGCTGGGCTGAGTGGAGATCTGGAACTGCTTGCGAATGGAAGGGGAGCAGCGGAGAGCTGGAAGGCGTTTAGTGCTCGGTGTAAACATGTGCAGAGAAACGCCGCTGGGTGGAAGAGGAGCTGGCAGAATGTGAATGGGTTTTCAGTGCTCTTCGCTTCGTCTTTCTTTGTGATGTCACTGCTCCTGGATGTGCTGTAATTGCCCCGGTGGGGCTGATGGCGTCATTCCGTGCCCCTGTGTAGCCCTCCCGTGCTTGGCTGGGAGAAGGGGAGCAGGAGCTGAGGCCGACGCGAGCGCCTCCGGCGGCCGGGACCGAGCAGCGCCAAGCCGGACACGCCGGACACCTCGACTCGGGGAGCATGGAGGCCGTGGCGGAGGAGCTGCGGGCCGGCTCCCGGATCCCAGTCACCATCGACCAGATAGTCAACGACACGCTGGTGGTGACTCTCACATACCGGGAGAGGAACTACACCGGCATTTTGCTCGACTGCAACAAAAAGTGAGTTATGTTTCTTTCTCTGTTTTTTCGGAACAG
The DNA here is from genome assembly GCA_037577075.1 of Alestopetersius hilgendorfi. Taxonomy (NCBI): domain Eukaryota; kingdom Metazoa; phylum Chordata; class Actinopteri; order Characiformes; family Alestidae; genus Alestopetersius; species Alestopetersius hilgendorfi. The sequence continues at coordinate 4,264,390 of JBBIGB010000149.1, read as the reverse complement.
TATTTTAAACACTAGGCCTGGTTGCTAAGCTAACCTGGCTACTGTTAGCCACCAAGGAGAGGCCTTTCATTTATACAAAGCCAAATAAGAATACGGGCTTAAAATGCTACATTTTAATGGAGTATAAGTATGACATTAAAACACATGTGTTTTTCTATGTCGTCAAAGTAATTTGTGTGTTGTCAGGGTGGTAAATATCACAAATAACCTGCCAGCTAGGGGCTGTTTAGCCACTTCTAGGATCCACTGCAGTATTAAATAATCCTATTAAAATGCTTTTACGTTCAAATGTTGTTTCTTATGATGTGTACACGCAGAGTGATTCGAGCAAATGTGTGCCAGTTCATTTTTGTTGTGTTAAAATGTCATTAATCTTATGGGAAGGACAATCTTTCATTGTTGTAGCTTGTTGCTAACTAAAATTGTTCCCAGGCAAATGTGCAGGAGTAATAGGCATGATTATTACAATAGCAGGTTTTATAATTTATCTGCTTTTCTTATCAATATCTGGCTTTTTCTTTGAGAATGACAATCTATTTTCACAGGAATTAGCCCACATGTGCAGCAGGGTGCCCCCAGAGTCTTAAACAAGACACCTTTTTATTTGACCCTTATACTGAAAACATTTAGCTACAAAACAGACCAGATGTTTCCATTAGAAAATAAAAGCCAGGTTGTCAACAGTACAGTTAAGGAGCTCAACCTGTGCCATGACCTGTCCCTGATTAGATTGCCTGAACTTGATGTAAAGACCATTTTTCTTAAAGACAAAGACAGGTGGGATGCCCCTAAGAGAATCACTGTCATTAACATTTATTATTGTGCTTGTTGTAGGAGACCTCCAAGTAGGCAACAAGATGGGCTACAACGGTCATAGTGTCTAACTGGTACCCAGACTAACTGTTACAGTAAAAGTACAGTATACTTAAAAAACAGTGTGTATTTTTAGCAGTGCTATATCAGAATCCTTCCAGCTTTTCCTACTTAGAGGTGTGTCTCTCTCTCTCTCTCTCTCTCTCTCTCTCTCTCTCTCTCTCTCTCTCTCTCTCTCTCTCTCTCCACTCACCCTCATATACACACACATTCACAGCCATTGAATGATCAAACAAAGTAAGGAAAGGAGGTTTAGAGCTTCTCCCCCCTGGCAAAAGTACCAAAGTTGAATTGCTGTGTCTCGTATTGCCTTCATTTTTCTGTCTGGAAATGTGCTTTTTGTCAAAGACTATATTTTTAAAGCCTATAAAAATCCCCCTCATTCCTCTCTCCCCAATTATGTAACAGTTCATCATTACCCGTATCTCTGATTGCTGTGTCTCAGACAAGGCTTGAATGGCAATGCTGAGTCACTGGCGCTCAAGTGCCCTGCTTTCGTACATGACCACAGAATATTGGAATATTTGTATGGTGTCCTGCCGCCCCTTCAGTGTGTATTAGCTTTTCTCAAATAAACATTCTTTTTATTCTGCATTACTAGTACAGTAGTAACTTCCCAGATTATTTTACACTCAAAAAATCTGAAAGGATGCTGACTGTACTTCATTACACCCAGGTGAACGGCATTAAGGTAGCATCTGGCCTAGTTGTTTTGTCAAAGGCATTTAATAATTATACCTATTGCTCTATATGCCATGAGACTTGCAAGATGGGCTTTTGCTCATCAGATATCTCCAAGGGCTGCCTTAGCGGGAGGAGGACTGTTTTATTGGGTTTAATTAATAATCCCCATACAATCAAATATCAAGCAGGCTGTGAAAACAACCAAATCTCCTGGCTGTCTCCCTGCATCCCTGGTGGTTGATGGGATTGTTTTTGTTCAGTATGCGGTGGGGGAGTGTTTTCTGTGGCAGGCCTGTTGGCCTCTTTGTTTGCTGTCAGGAGCCTAACCATGCAGCTTGCAGCCTTTTTAGACATGCACTGCAACCCTGAACTTATCTAGACATTACTTAGAGAAGCCATACGTCAGAATGTGTTCAATTTCAGTTGGACCGGATGTTAATCGGACTTTACCCTTCTTTCTCTATAGTACAAAGTCTACGTGATGATTAAGTGAACAGAGCCGGTTTATTGTCTGAAAATTTTACTTTAAGTAAGTGAACCTGTCAGTAATGTTTCTATTGTGTGAACATCCAAGGATGAAGAAAAAATCCAGCAACATCCAACAGGAGAGACAAGAATCAGGAACTTTTGTAAGGTCCAACCCAGACACCTTTAAGGAACAGCAAGAGACTCGGACCAAATTATGAACCAGATACTTGGCCGAAATTCAGAGTGTACTTTCTGTGTCATGCCCTGCCTCCAGTGCTCTCTACAGGCGGCACTCTTTACCTAACCTAAACCGAGTATATCCGGCAGGTGAGAATGTGTCCGTCCTGGACAGTCTCCTGTACAAAGAGCTGCTCTGGATAATGTCTGGACCCGATTATCCGCACATTCATATGAGAAAACGGCTTAAGACAGAACAGTGTGAGCACCTGTCCTGCACACCTCAGTGCTGTGCCCAAAGATTTATTTTTGGACTGCACTACAGCACATACACTTAAGGTCAACCCTCTGTTGAACAAAGACAGCGGTCCAGTTTGTCATAGTTCTACTTGCTTCCTGTCCTTCTTAGAGACAGTGAGTCAGGTCGTGAGTGGACATTTGTAGACAATACTGCAATGAGTCGTACTTGAGACCTTCAGCCTAAGGGGGGTGGAAAACATGATTAAATTATGACTCATTATATTATATAACAGATTCAATTAAAACCAACCATATTGCAGTACATGTGTACAATTTTTTCAGCCATACGTGTGAGCCTGTCTTTTGCTATGACCACACAGTCATTACCGAATTGTCAGCCAACAACAGCTCACAGTAGTGTCAAGGTTGATAGGACTTTAAATAATGAGCCTTTATTGTTTAGAACAAAAAGTGAAATTATGTGAAATTAATGTGAAATTATTGTCTGGGCAGGATTTCAGTATTTATTACAGTGATCGAGTCCACCACTATATATCTCAGTATACTTTTCTAGGTCCTAACCACCTGGGTGGTGTGAAATGTTGACATTGTTTATTGTAAATGTATTATGGTGAAAGGTATTTGCCATTTCAGCCCTCCTTCCTGTAATGTAATGAGCCGTTTTGGTAGAAGTTGTCATATAATCTAACTGCTAAAAGCAAACTTTTTTGATTAAGTAAATTACAGATCTTATTTCTTTGAAACAGTAAAACTTCAGCTGTTTTAGTTGAGAAATAACAGACCAAACTGTTTCATGTATATATTGTCTATGTAGTTTTCCATATTTCAGGACTGACCAGCCAGGTGCTAATCTAGAACAGATTGGCCCATTTCATCTCATGACTTGATTCGGACTTGCCTGAATCAACACCTCTGTTGAGAACTGCATGCTGGAATTGTATTTTGAAATCAAGTTTAAGTTGGAACACGATTCTCACAACCGTTCATATTAGTCTTTTATATTACTCCCTTGAAAATTTGCCTGAAGGTTTGGTTCAGTTCCAGCCTATTGTGTGCTTTTAGGCTTGTTCTGCTAGTGCTGTCACAACAAGATCAAAGATGACATTGGTTGTATTCTACCTGCAATTTTAGCTCCAAAAATATTCCCATTGAATGTTGCAAAACAGTGTTTGAGGGTTTGCCAGTACTGGTGCCAAACAAAGGTAGTTAAAAGCCCTGTAATTATTCCTAGTAGTGCTGGTTCTGGTAGGCATGTTAAGCATTAAGGAACTGTTGCTGTTCTTTACAAAGACTAATGTGCATGTCTAAAAACATTTTTAATCTGTAAAATGTATTTAGCACTAATGACTAATCTGTTCCTAAAGTACTTTATGGTAGTTTCCACTTTTTCCCAGAAAAATTTGGGTTACTCATATGCTTTCTCTTTCGTTCTGTGTAGGACTGGGTTGTTCTGTCTGCCAGATGTCGTAGGAAAGTCAGAGGAGTCTTTCCTTTCCAAACAGGAGTGTGAGGTCGTGAACGAGGAGCCATGCTCCAAACCTCCCATTCAGTCAGCACAAAGACCAAAGGATGAGAACACAGAGCCTGAAAAGCCCCCTTGTACCCCCATCCCTGTACCAGTGCTACCAGGCCAGGCAACCTACCCACCATACTTTGAGGGTGCCCCCTTTCCTCAGCCCATGTGGGTGCGCCACACATACAGCCAGTGGGTTCCCCAGCCTCCTCCCAGGCCAATCAAAAGAAAGAAGAGGCGATCTCGGGAACCTGGGCGAATGACAATGAGCACTATCAGACTAAGGCCTAGGCAGGTTCTCTGTGAGAAGTGCAAGAACACACTAACCAGTGATGAAGACAGCAAAGATGGGTCCACGGTGGCAAAGCCATCCAGGAAGGAGAATGCACCACAGGGAGAAGATCATACCAAGGAAGCCTCCCCCAAAGGGCAAAGGAAAGAAGATGCTGACACTGCAAAGGAGTCCAAGAGACGTGAAGACACACCAGTATATGAAAGCAAGAAATTCAGAAAAGAAAGGAAGGAGGAAGAAAAGTTCCCAGGTAGTGACGTAGTGCCACACAGCCCAGTAATAAAGATTTCCTACAGCACTCCACAAGGGAAAGGTGAAGTCATGAAGATACCGTCCAGAGTGCACGGTTCAGTAAAGCCCTTCTGCCCTAAGCAGCTGATGCAGAATGGGGAGCATGACAACAGCCGTGAGCCCAAGAAAGAGCTGCGACCCCCAATGGACTCAATCAGAACTGGCCTCACAGTGTCCATCCCAAAACTCAAACTCCCGAAACTGTCTGATCAGGACATCCCGTCACCCAAGATCCGGTTAAGGTCGCGTGGGGACGGAGAAGAGCATGTGTCAGTATATGAGGCTGAGCTAGTGGCCGACCCACGGCGCAGGAGTCCCAGGGTCCCCGCTCCAGCCTTGTCCAAAGACTCTGGAGAGGAGAAGAACCCACTAGAGCTATGGTCAGGCAGCTCGGGAGAGGAGGGTGAGCGGCATGGTGACCTCACCCTGCTCATCAACTTCCGCAAGCGCAAGGCCGACTCCTCCAGCCTGTCCGTTTGCAGCAGCGACAGCCTGGATGAGTCAAAGTCCTTTAGCTCAGATGGCACTTCGCCTGAGTTGTGCGACCTGGCACCTGGTGACGTTTCTTCATCGTCATCATCACGGGACAGCCAAGGCAAAACTGTCCCGCCACTGACTGTGCGCCTGCACATGCGCAGCATGAGCAAGTGTGTGACTGAGGAGGGCCACGCAGTGACCGTAGGGGACGTAGTGTGGGGAAAGATCCACGGCTTTCCCTGGTGGCCGGCGCGTGTCCTCAGCATCAGTGGGAGCCGACGGGACGAGGGAGAGGTTGATGCTCCCTGGCCCGAGGCCAAGGTGTCCTGGTTCGGCTCGCCCACCACCTCGCAACTTTCTGTGGCCAAGCTCTCACCCTTCCGCGAGTTCTTCAGGCTGCGCTTTAACCGCAAGAAGAAAGGGATGTACCGCCGTGCCATCATTGAGGCGGCCAAAGCCGTGGGACACATGAGCACTGAGATCGCCTCCCTGCTCTCACACTGCGAAACATAGGTGAGATTTCTTTAAACCAGTGCCTCACAACCCTGAACCTGGAGTCCTTCTCTCAGTTTGGTATTCTTCCTACTTATGTGCCTGATCCAAATAAGCAGCTCATTATCTGGTGTTTTGGCCAGATGTCTAATTTACAGTTCTTACTCCAAATGAAAGTGAATGGGGCTGGAATTATGAATACAAATTAGAATGTATAGTTTCTTGCCTGGTCACCAAATAAGTGAACATAGTGCTTGTCCCATAAATGTCAAAGCATCGCGCTGCCGTTGCTTATTGTTAAGTTGTGCTTTTGAGTAGGACGGCACCTTATGAGAAAAGAGTTAGCATTAACACAGCTAGCATGATAAATAGTTACTCTCACCACATAACAGTTTGAGAAGACAACGTTTGAAATGTTCAGGAGCAATGTTGAGCAGAATAGTGAAATTAAACCTGTGGTATAAGGGCAAGGTTGAGTGGTTTGTGTTGGAGGGACAGAAAGCCGAAATCCAAAATCATCATCTGTGTTTGGCTGTGTAACGTCTTTACCAAATTATCAATAGCTTAATTAGCTGGCTAGCCTAGGCATGCAACACAACACTGTACAGGCTGGGTTCCAGTTAACTGATGCTAAAATTACACACAGTCATCTATTACATAGACGAAAGTATCATGTAGTGTCATAAATGTAAAACAGTAATGCTGATTATCTGAAAATCTTTGGGTTGATTCTGTAATTACCTAATGTTTTATCACCGTTTATCATTTTATGATGTGCTCAAAACATATGCAGCATATAGATGAATGCATTTAGTATTAATCTTTTAATATCAGCCAGATAAAGCATTGTTGTGATTAGTGTTGTCAAAAGACCCGGTACTTCGGTACCAAGTACGGTACTAAAAAATAAAATGTTACGGTACCAGGTTTTCTGAAGTACCGGTGGTACCGAGCACCCGGTAAACCCGGTTCCTGCTG
>JBBIGB010000149.1:4215611-4227841 GCA_037577075.1 Alestopetersius hilgendorfi | reverse complement strand
AGTCCCCATGTTGTTGAAATACATGGCAGCCAATCTGAAATAAGATGATTTCCATATATCAGATTTAAAGACCCAGATTTAAAGTTTACATATTATAGCTCTCTGAGCAAAGACCAAAATTGTGATTACGATTAATAGACGATATATTGTGCAGCCCTAGTAGGAAGGAAAGGTGTTGGGAAAACCTGCTGTGAGAATATTGATTAATAAGGTTTGTCCTTCCCCTTTTAAAGGATGACATGACAATAAAATGATGACTTTTATTGTGATAATTGTAGATATTGACTGTCCTGATAATGTCTTTGACCATGTTGCTCAAGTCAATTAAAAAAAATTATGACTCAATGGATTGCACTTACTAATACATAAACTAATGATGTAAAAAAAGGTCATGAGAAGGTATGTCTTTTGATTGCTGAACCCTGTTCTGTGAGTGCTCTTGGAGCTGATTGAGAGACACTTTCTTTCCAGTCTTCATCCATCTGTCCTCAGTGTGTTTGGAAGGTAATTCGCGTAGCTCGGGCTTATCAACCGCAGTGGGCCTGAAGGCTAGTGGGCAGTTATCGCACACCTCCCTGTTTACCTGCTCTCTGCAGTTTCCATTGCGGAGGAGATTTGTCCGACCTCATGGGGGGCTAAGAGGATTTTGAGCAGAATATGGAACGCACATTTGGTCGATGAATAGATACAAAGAAAGTGCGACGCGAACCCTGCATGTCTCAAATTTCCCTCGCTGACCAGGGGGGCATGTTACTCAGGCCTAAGGTTATCGACACCGTGCTGTTTACTGGTAACTGCATTTTCCATTTTCCACTTTGGAACAATACAGCAGCTGTAGAGCCTCCTGTTCCCCCTCCTGGGGGCTATTTTTAGCGCACGCCAGTGGAGCTCCTCGGCTAAAGACATCCTTTCCACCAGAAGACCCTGGGCTTGCCCTTGGAGACACCCTTCCACTCTGTCACTCTGACTAATGACACAGACCCCGTCTCTATTTTAGGAAAGATAGAAAAAGGAAAGCAGGCCCAGAATCTTGTAGGCTTGTTGGTGTTTACTCTGGCTTCTCAGATGATTCTCTGGACGTTTCTTTCGTCCAGCGTTATTCGAAGGACCTGGAGCAGATCTTTTATGCCAATGCAGCGCTGTGTTTTCACACACAGGCCTCTGCATATATGCATTTTGGTGTGTTAAACTGAAACACCATGTCCGTGTGCATTCCACAGAAGGGAGTTTCCCCTGAGCTATGGTTCATTTTTCCTCCTCTGTCAGCTCCCCCTGCAGCTGAGAAGCTCCTGCTTTTAATTTCAGCATTTTATCAGTGACTGGTAGCGTGTTGTGGGTATTTATTCATTTATTGTTTGTGTACTTTTGATTGGACAGCGTTGAATCTCCAACTCATACTTACTGTTTGCTTTCACTGCCACTTAAGAGTTTAGGAGCTTCTGAAAATTACTGGACAAAAAATTTTTGGCCAATATTAATTATAAAAATATACCTCTTATTTGAGAACCATCACTAATACTACTAATTATAATAATAAATTCATTTTTTTAGTAGCCTTTAAAGCGAATAATAACAGCTGTCCAACTCGAGGCACAGGTCTTAGAGGAGTTTCCCTTCAGGTCTACAGGTCAGGTTATACAATACTGGGCAATATGGGCAAAAGTCTCAGGTTATATTTTTAACATGTCAGGAATTATTATCATATGCATTTCTTTGCAAGAATTTTCAACCCAGGTGAGAATAACATGTATTTTCTGGTGTAATAGACATGTATTTATCTGTTGTATAGTGAAATATGAATATAACTAACAAAAAATTTATTTCAAAATAGTACAACGTAAATGTAGAATACCAAATGTTATCATGCTATCTTGTACTATACTAAGCTGTATGAAATTTGAGGGCAAAACCGTGTGTGTGAGGTTTCTGAGATGAGCAGGTGGTGTTTTTCACATGAAAGCTGTGTTTACAGAATGAGCTGTGCTTCGAGCTAATTAGCCAGTTTTACATAGCTAGATAATGTACGACTGGGACAGGACGAGCTTCAAGCAGCTGTTAAGTGCTTCCAGTTAAGGGTACCGATACGGCTTAGAGCGTTCCAGCCAGCAGCTCAGGAATGTAACCTGGGTTTTAGTGTATTTTGTAAGAGAATCGTTATCTCATTCTGACACTTACGACTAATGGTTCGAGCTGCACATCCTCCGAGAGTATTGTGGTTTTACAGAATTCCCACATGAAGGGAAAGCTCATGTTTATTGACTCTTCTGCCTCAGAATCGACATGAAGATGTTTTCAGCTGTTCGAAAGTATTGTCGCGCTTCCATGGGAAGTCTTAGTCATACAGGCATATTGTGACTGTCCACGGATCGATTTTTATTTTTCTGACATTAGAACACAGCTGCTGCTCTCGACATTGTGTCAAAGTTTCCTGATGAATGAACCAGGAGAAATGCCTTGGAAAATAATTTGACGTTAGATAAAATATGCAATGTTTTTGCCATGTTATCAGTTTGATGGCACTTGTTTGGTGGCCAGTACTCTGTATGTGAGTAAAGAAATGCTCTCAGACTTTCAGACGTAATCGTCCTAATGTATTTATGAGACTACAGGTTAATGTTTCAATAACAGAAATAAGTATTATCCTTATTATTATTAATAATGTCAGATCATTATTTCAGCTCTGTATATTAACCTACCAAAACAGAATCAGCGTGGGGTAATCTTTTGACTGAAAGTACCTCAAATATGTTTTATAGGTGTTATGAAAATGGTTGTTTATCGTCTAGTATCAACCTCCCTCTCTTTCACTGCGCTTACCCATGGCTGTGATGCATATGGGACATGGGTAGAAACTAGTTTTCGGCCTGTGAAATGGGGGCAAAGCCCAGTTTCTCGAACTGCTTGTTTCCTTTCTAGACCGCGCCATGGCGACCTCTCAGCATTAGTCGCCCACCTGCCAGCCTCTGTTCCTGCTCTTAGGGCAGAGTCTTTCTGAAGTGCCGCTCATACCATCTGCTCCCCCGGAGCCTCCCCAGGGGCCCTCCTCTCTTTGCAACGAGAGTGTGGAGGCCAGCTGTAGAGGCAGCGATAGCCTGCCTTTTTAACTCCTTACTGAAGCATCAAAAGCCCCTCCAGCAGATGGTGGGTCCTTGGCCCACAGGGGTCATCTTATGCAATTTATAGGAGTTTGTGTAAGGCACATGCCAGGAGTACTAGTGACTCAGCTCTGCAAAGGTGAGTGTGTGTTATCACAGGCGCTATAAAAGCAGCGTCATAGCAGATGTGATTTAGAGCCTCATAAGGTGGTCCTTCATTCATCTATGGTATTTATATCCACTGACCCAATGGTAATATAAAGTGCTTGAATTTATGCTCGTGTTTTAGCTCCAAAACACTGTATTTCCTAAGTATAACATCTGGCAAGCATACATTTTCGGACCATTTTATCAAAAAAGGGAATGGTAATTGCACTTCTCAGGCCTGTGAAGGACTAAAGTGCACTAGGCTAACTGATGAGGAGAGAGCGAGAGAGAGCCTGTGTCTGTGTAATTTCAGAGGGGTGTTTTGCAGACAGATGGAGAATGTGTTTTCTCTCGGCCTCTCTGAATGTAAATACCAAAAGCTCATGGAAGCAAAGCACAGGCAGCTTTTAACAAGCTCTGGCACCTGCTCAGGCCTAAATGAGACATTCATCTTGTAAAAGGCTTGTAGAACAAAGCGACATGATGCTACATTGCTGATCAGCGCTGTTTACAGAGCTCGGGCTCTGTGTTATTAGATTTACTCAGTGTTTAGTAGCGCAGCAGGTGGGTAAATGTCATTGCAGGGCAAGAAGCAGGCCCAGCGGTGGCACTGGCATCTGTGCAGCTGAGAGCCAGGGACTCCAACCATAGTGGGAGCAGGGAGCTGGCTGCTCTCATGTTCTCAGCAAATTAGGTTCTTTCTGGGGCAAAAGCATGTGCATTATGTGAATAAATAATTGACAAATTTAATAAATGATGCCTTTTTTGTGCCTTAACTGGTCAGTGAGTGATAACTGTGGCTTGGGGCCAGCACATCTACTGAACCAGCATTCACTGAACCGCTTTGTGTATTTGGTCCAGTTTCTTTTCCTGATCAAAGGTTTGGTTTTGGTTAGTGGGCCAATGGGAGCTAATTACAAATCATCCCAAATCTTGTGATTTTCTTTGCAAATTAGACTGAGATCATCATGTTTGGAAGCATGTTTCTAGGAATAGTTTGGTCTGACAGAGACTGAAGCTCTGGGGATTGATAATGTGTCCATAGACACAAATGGTTTTCTATTGTCATGGGACTGGGCTTGTCTGATTTTTATTCCAAGACTGGAACAGAACCAGTACCAAAAAAAAAACAATATCTTGTTTGGAAAAATACCAGATTTTGGACATTTTCAGCTCTTTGGGATTCCCACATTGCTCTTTGTGAGATGTCTGTGTCATGTCATGTTACAGTGGTAAAATGTTTCAGACTTTTTCCCTCCAGAGTTACATAACCAAAACCTGGTTAATGTCATAAATAGATCTAGTAACAGGCCTGTGGTTTGTTCATATTACTGTGAAGGCCTTTTACTCATTTCAGTGCTCTGTGTTACTGATAAGTGATATGGATATGATTTGTTTGTTTTTACGTACTAGATTTCGATACCCAGCAGAGGAATGCAAAACTGAATCTGTGAAGCGGAGATGATCTGTACTGCTCATGTTTGTCAGAAAAGAGAGGATTGTTGATGCATTGCAGAAAGATTTTACTCTTAAAAGTTTTGAGATAACGACTCTTGAAAAGATCATTTTCCCCTGATTTTTTCCCCAAATTTGAACCATCTGAGGAGTAGGAACCAGTTTGTTGAAATTGATTGAGGAGTCTGATCAATCTGTTTGATGGCTTTATGGAAATCATCCCAGCTTCATCAGTACTGAAATGAAACAGAAGAGTTTTGTTCATTTTTAAGATAAGATAGACCTTTATTAGTCCCACAAGTTGGAAATTTGCCATTTTAAAATGTATAGCACTCAGTCTGTCTTGCTGTGTCCTAAATCTACAACTCTGCAGCACCTTAATGAAGAGCGGGAGTTTTGTTGATGGATTTGCATCGATACCATTTGGGTGACAAGTGTTTGTTAGCAGTGTTGGCCTTGTAGCTGCAGTGCTAAACGAAAGATATGCTTTGGCTGATCGACTACATGTACAGTGGAAGGAAAATTGTGTACGTTTGAATTTTTGCTGAGCAACTCCTTTACAGTCAAGAATTAACATTTTCAATGTGCCAGTCCAGCACATTCCACAGATGATCGGTTGGATTGAGATCAGAGGAATTTAAACTCTTTCATGTCCCTCAAATCATTTCTGAACAGTGTTTGCGATGTGGCAAGAATATTCAAGATTATCCTACTGAACGAGGTCAGTGCTATTTGGGTATAATGAAGGGGTGAAGTTTACTGAAGGAGTACAACAATGTTTAGGTAGGTGATGCATGTTCAGGAAACACTGCACACATGCCCGGCCATCCGGGGATTAATCAGACTAGGCTGCCATCTTTATTTTAGGTGCTTTCATTGGTGAAAATGGGGCAGCATGGGCACTCTGACCGGTCTGCAGCTACGCAGCCCTGTACGAAGCAAGCTGTGAGATAATATATATGACTGTTAACTTTCTGCCTAATACATCTTGCTGCATGACAGGTGTCACTGTCACGAGTTAGTGTTTGTGGTTTTAATGGCCGATCTGTGTGTATTTCTATTCTTCAGTATTTGCGACACCGATTTAGTTAAAAATAATAATGTAATTAATTACCACAGCGTACATTTAGAGGCCTATAAATGTTACGGTTTATTCCTTATGTTTAATTGAAAAGCATGCTCTGTACTTGTGAACTAAGATTAATCCCTGCTTGGAAAGGGTTGGAAAAGTGCCTGGAAAGTGTTTCATTGGACTTGTTTTCTTTATTTGACCACCGCTGACACAGTGCCTGTGTGACGGTGCCTGTAGTTGTGCTGTTATGTGTTCTGTATTGTTTCAGCAGCCACTCATCCTGTGCAAGGCTCTTAATGGGAACGAGACCCTTCGCTTTGGGGAGTGTCTGCCTTGGTTCCTCGCCGAGGGAGAGCGAGAGAGCGAAGAGAGAGGGTTTGTGTGCGAATGTGTGGGCGGGGGTTGTCCATTCACTCATCTGGTACCCTGAGATTAGACAGCACTTTGTCCTCCAGTTCCTGTTTATGCCTGTCTAATGCTATTTAGTGTATACTCCACATCCTGCATGTGCATGCGTGTGTTTTTAAGTGTGTTTGGATCTTCAATTTGTTGAATTTCGGACAGGGGTGGTGCATCACAATCATTTAAAAAATAATCAACTACAATAAATCTTTTGGCATATAATTAAACAAGAAATGACCTCTTGAAAATGGCCAGTCTAGCACAGAATGGTTGTTCAGCTTCAGTCATGCTCTGTTATATGGAGATTTCGTCAATGCTGCAGCTGTTTTAGGATGGTAATGGTGGTCCCACCACTCGCTGTGTTATTCACTGGCATCTGATTTCACTTACGTAGAAATTAACAGCTGTCTTATGTCCTTTAGTGCACCCACTGGACTAAGTCCTCATTTGCGTGTACCCATGTGGCCTTAGGGTGTCATTTCTCTCATTCTGAAATTAAGCAGGGCACTTTCAAGCACCCTCCAAGTGCCCATGTTGCAGAGCCGTTGTTGAGGACCACATCAGCGCGATACAGGCTGTAACCAATCAGAGTGGAGGATTTTGTTTACACTAACCAGCATGACACTGCAGAAGATATTCAGGTGTGACTTCGAGCTCATTTGTTTATTAATTCTCTTATCACTGAGCCGCATTTTGCTTGTAATCTAAATCGAGCCACTATAGATAAGCAAATAAGCCCCTTTAGAACAGCATGATCAGTTACATAATGTGAGTAGATACTGTCCATACACAGCCAGCGCTGAACTCAGATTTCAGGGTATATTTGGCCAATATATCACAGTATCAAAAGGGTTATTATAGTAAAAGTAGTGATAAATAACAATAGCTAAATGTCTTTGTACACTGTTATATAGTTATTATTGCCATTTTTATTGTTTTAATTGCTGGAAAAAATGACATGGCTCATTCTTGGGAAAAAACACATACAAAAAAAACCACAGAGACCGTCTTTATCACTCTCACCAGTAGTTTCTTCACTTCCCTATTATGTTTTCAGTTGTTTTCTGCTCATTTGTTTTTAACTTCTCATTCATCTTCACTTATGTTTTACACTTTGCAGTTGGTGCCTAACACCACAAAGTTTTCACATTACATTCTGTTTTATGAGCTGATTCATTTTTCCTCGCCTAATTCAACATCTGTTTTAAATATAGAGTTAAAATGGCAAAGTAACTGCCACTATAATTACACGGCACAGCTGCTTTGTACTGCCATAGGCTACAGTGATTGACACAGGAGTGCCTGCACGAGGCACCCAGCAGTGCAGGTACCGTTTTGTGTCAGAAATGTGCTTGTGTTGAGTTTATAAGATTTATTTAGGCTCTTCACAGTGGTCTGACTTATCTCAGAGTGTGTGTTTCACTGTTCCGGGCTCAATAAGCTATCTACGTCCATGTTACGGGACATTATACCGGTATTTAGAATGTGAATCCGTCTCAAATGCATGGTTTTAAGCCTAATCTCTTGCCTCTTATGTTCACATGTTGTGGATCACATGCACCTTAACTGTTCTCTTCCAAGCTCATTGAGGCAGTTGATACAAAAGATATAATTAGCATCAGGTGTCTTGGTGGGAGCACAGTTTTGCTCTCACTCTTTTTTTTGGGCATCATCATTTGGCTGCAAAGATCCAGCCAGCCGGTGGAATCGCTTGCAACTAAACTGTATCGAGAATTGCGAGAATCTCCACTGTGCACATCTTCACAGAGGTCCTTGAAAAAGGGTGCAGCTGTTCCCTAAACTAAACCTGAACCCTCCATGCTGATAGCACTGTTATCTTGTTGCTCCCCTCAAGTGCCTGAAAGAAAAATCAAATGCGCTGTAATCCAAACTTCTTGAAACGACCTTGTGTTGTGCATGACTGAAGCTCTGATGAAGTTTTTAGCTGATGTTTCCACCAGCAGAATCCTACGAATTAGTCATTAAATGCCAGAATTAATTTCTGTGGTTGTAGTTATGCTTCTGGTTTAAGTATGACGTTTTGAAATGACACGAGTGTTTTACCCGTCCTCAGTGTTTGTGTATACAGTACTGTGCAAATGAATTAAAACCAGTTTTCTCAGCATGTAATAAAGTATCTTTCTGAGAGCAACATTTACATCAGAATAAATGCAAACAAGCAAGAAAGCAGTAAAAAGATATGTTCAGTTTGTAAAAAGTAGTTGATATTGTATGAGCTGGTCGGGAAAACACGGGTTCGGTTCCAGATTCCTCCTCGTTTCCTCCAGCCATTAATTGGATTTGTGAAGATCCATCAACAGCTCCTGATTTAATTTAATGAACAAAACAGGTTTCTTTTGGAAACTACACATAATACTGGACTTCGACAAGGAAAACACTGATATACAGAACATAAAACCATTATTTACTGTATGATGTTATTTATATTTATTATTTTTAGTTTTGTTTAGTGAATTTTATATATATAGCAATATTAATGTGAAAAAACACTCCCTGCATCTGAACAGTTTTTTTTTAAGTATTATAGTACTGTGTGTGTAGCCTGTTTGTGCTGGTCTTGTTCCTTTTCATTCTTCTGAGATTTCCTGTCCCGCACTCCTCTATGACTGAGTGCTGTGCCAGACAGATGTGGCTATGGGACAGTGGATGATGAATGAGGGCAGACACTCTGAATGAATAGAAGTAGCTGGTCAGACTGTGTGGAATTGTATATGCTTTTGTGTAAGTGTGTATTGTGTGCTCTAATGTGTAATGGGGCTCCAGTCTCAGCTCTGGCCCACTGTATAGGGTCGTGGGGGTAACGTTGGGTGGTGTGTATCTGTGTGTGTGTGTGTGTGTGTGTGTGTGTGTGTATATGACTTGTTGGTATCATTCGTGCTGTGTGGCAGAAAAGATTTTTCCAGCATGAGTAGGCTGTCTGCAGTGCATGGAGTGGTGTAATTTGGCGTCTGAGCTGCAATAAACACAATGCCTTGTTCCCATAGCAGTGCTTCTGTTTCCCCAGTTATTGCTGTGCTCTTACTTGCTTCAGATTGTGGCATTAAATCGCTGCTGGAGATGAGCCAGTTCCACACAGCGCAATTGAAGATTTTGTGCCGGTGGAACTACAAATACAGTGCAGACTGTGATGAACTAGGACATGATTAAGCCTTTAAAACACACACACACACACACACACACACACACACACACACACACACACACACACACATTAATCCAGGAGTTTTTGAGTTCAACGCAGTAATTTTAGCGGCAGTCAAACAAATAGAGACCTGTATATAAAACCCATGACTTGGCTATTTAAGTGAAGCTTTCAGAGCAATGTAAATAGCCAGAGAGGAACAGGGCAAGCAGGCCAGCGTTAATTAAGAGAGTTTTGCACTTTTAATTCCTCAAGGAAACCATATTAAAGTTTGGATGAACAGAGCCTACAGCAGCCTGCCAGTCTGGCACAAAGCACCTTCAGCAGCAGGATTGTTTCTCTGCGGCCAGTCTTGGGTTTGCCCATGTTCTTGTTCATCCACTTAGTTCTGGTTTTGGACCTTTTTCCGCTACTTTGCGAGTGCCTCGGTGCGGTTTGAGAAATGTGGCTGCATTAGGCGTGCAGATGGAAGGTTTTAGGCCATTATTGATTCGCAGTAAAGGGAGGGGAAGCCGGGAAGCAGGAAGGCGCATCTCAGAAATCGATGAAAAATCGAGATGGTTAATGAGTCTTCTTGAGTGGTTGAGGCTTATGTTGTCTTCCAATGAGGTTTAGACATTCCTCAGGAGAGGAAGTGGACCATGAAGCTCACTTTGTCTTGTGGCAGAAGTCTTTTTTTCTTTTTATTATTATTATTAAATTAAGCTCACATGGGGCAAGAGAAGTTGCAATGTAGGGCCCACTTGATATAATATTAATTTTTGCATTTATTTATTTCTTCTACAGAATTTTAGGGCTCAAATTCTTATTTTTATCTGATTAAATAGATCTTTAATATTTTAATGTTATGCTCTAGTTTTTGTATAAAGAGTGCTGTCCTGACCAAAATGATCGTCAGGTGTCAGTTTTGAATTGTTACTATACTTATGTATTGTAGGGGTGATCACATAGGAGTCATATAACGTCACGGTATATGCATATTATGAATTAAAACATTGTTCAGAAATACTGCTAAATTAAAAAGCATTTGGAGCAATGTGTTTACTAAAAATCTAGCGTGTGTATGTACTATGAATTAATGCATGTCAGCTCCTCAGTGTATATTGTGTGTGTATCAGGGAAATGTATTTTCGAATCGTTCTATGAAATTGAAACTCATATTTTTTTTTCTTAAACTCAAATAGACAACAGAAACTCTCTTTTAAATTAAATTGTGTAGCACTGGGGAGAAAATATATCGCAAGATTTAGACTCATTTTTTCAGAAGTTGTCTGCCATAAGTAGTGCCACTTTAAAAACAAAAACAAATGAAAACAACCAAAAATTGTGCAAATAATAATGTTATTAATAATGAGGCAGTCAGTTTTGGTCAGTATCATAATATCAAAATATGCTGATACTGTCATTGTTTAGGTCTGACTAAGGAAAAGGCTATTCGTATTTTTTTGTGGTGTTGATTTGTGTTTATAACCTTAATTTGCATTTCGTACACATTTAGTTTTTATAATCATGGTGCTGTATTTATTGCCACATATCGCTGATACTAATAAAACCTCAGGCTGTCAATATCGGCCGATATATCGACTGGTGTTTTTTTTTTAAACTCAATAATTTAGACATTTTGTCTATAAACATTTTGTCTTTTATCTGAGGCAATATTTTCTTCCTTTTGCAATTAATAAAGAAATAATTAATAAACCCTTGATGTGATGATTAGTCTGTATTCTTTTGACCAAAATAATTTTTAGTAAAATTCTGATTTGGTTCGTTTGCATATTTCAGCATTTTGGAATGATTATGGATTTAAGAAATGAAATACTCGGAGGATGTAGGTATGTTGAGCCCACGGTTTGTGATTGGCCTAAACCTTTCCTTTTGGCTGCACTGGTCACTTCTGGTTGCCAGTTCCTCTCACTGGGCTTCCGTCACGCGTGTTTGTCTCCTGTCCTCTCATCCTCTGTCATTCTCTCCCTTCTCCTGGACAGGAAAAGCCCAATTACAGAGATATCAGACCCACACTGAAAACGTGATAGCCTGTGAAATGTCTTCCATGACTCTCTCTCTCAATGTTTGTCCTGCTGTGGAGAAAACAGGATGCTGTGCTGGGAGAAGGACGAGAGATAAGAGAGGAGAAGAAAGAGAGGAAGATGTGTGGATGGGTTGTTAGAGGAGTTTGGAGAATGAGGCTGGAAGGGCAGAGTTGAGGAAGAGAGCAGCCTGTGGAGGCGAGGCAGTCCTGCCGGGGGACGCCGCACTACTGCCCCGCCCCCCGCCGCACTACTGCCCCGTCCCCTGCCGCACTATTGCCTCGTCCCCTGCCGCACTATTGCCTCGTCCCCCAGATCCACTACTGCCTCGTCCCCCTGCCGCACTATTGCCTCGTCCCCCAGATCCACTGCTGCCTCGTCCCCCTGCCGCACTATTGCCTCGTCCCCCAGATCCACTGCTGCCTCATCCCCCTGCCGCACTACTGCCCCGTCCCCCTCCGCTGTACTGCCTCATCCCACAGCTCCACTGCTGCCTCGTCCCCCGCCGCATTACTGGCCCGTCCCCATCCGCAATGCTGCCTAGTCCTCCAGTTCCACTGCTGCCCCGTCCCCCAGCTCCGCAGCTTCCTCGTCCCCCGCCGGCTCGATGAGAGGCAGGCCTGCGTTGAGAGAGGAGGTTCTTCACTGTAGCTTAAAGGAAGCATGAAGGCCTTCGTCTGTCTGGGTGTAACGTCTCTCATAACCATTTCCTGTTTACGGCCTGATCTTCAGCGAGGCAGGGTGTTCGTTTTCTCCTCCTAAAAGAAGAATAAACCCTGTGTGTGCAGCTCCGTGCTGGGCTTGTGTGTGTGTGTGTGTGTGTGTGTGTGTGTGTGTGTGTGTGTGTGTGTGTGTGTGTGTGTGTGTGT
>JBBIGB010000149.1:4158478-4168552 GCA_037577075.1 Alestopetersius hilgendorfi | reverse complement strand
TCTCTCTCTCTCTCTCTCTCTCTCTCTCTCTCTCTCTCTCTCTCTCTCTCTCTCTCTCTCTCTCTCTCTCAACCCTTACAGCAAGGTCTCTGCTTTAGGTCAGAAGGTGTCTGTTCTCATCTGTTATTAGTGTGACAGTTGTTTTCCGTTGGATCACCCGATGTGTCAGGGAGATGGGCAGGACCTCATGTTTGTGCTTTCCACAAATCAGCAGATGTGTAATCTCTAGATGTGCTGCACTCATAAATAATGCAAAGGGCTGACCGTGGCCGTGAGAGGCGGTCTCTCTCCGTCCGATTCGGCTCTCCTAGACCCTCGGCTGCCTCCTCGTCGCCCCTCTGCTCTCACCTGCTGTGGAAAGCTGACACACATCACGCTGGGCTTTTTATACTCCAGCACTGTCTGCCTCTCTCTATCCCTCTTGTCCCAACTCAGCTGTTCAGCTGTACGCTGTCCCCCTCTCATGATCTCAAACTTCCCCTCCTGCGGGGCTCCTCTCGTAGCCTTATTGTGGAGCCATGGAAGTTCCAGAGGTTTTACAGGACAATTGAGAGAATGGGCCCTTTCGCACCGAGGCCTCAGAGCAAAGAAATCAGCTCCCCTGGCTTTATCTGCTGCCTGGAGAGCGTGAGGGAAGAAAGCTCCTCCAAAAGCAGCTAGTGAACTGTGAACCGGATCAAATCCCTCGGCCTAAAGTTTTTTTTCCCTTTTCCTCCCTCTTAACCATCCATCCTCCTTCTCGCCGAGTTTGTTTGGGGTGTCTACAGACTGGGAAAACCGTCTGATTGTTCAGTAAAATTAAGAATATAATCCTATTGAAGTAAATCTTTGGTCATGCTAAACTCTGTCTGACTGTGCCTGCTGTGAAAGGCTCCGATTGCTTTGACAGAATCAGGTCCATCTATAATTTACATGTCATATTTGAGTGTGTTGAGCTTACATAAGAAAGGGGAGCCTGTGTTCAGGGTCACATGGAGCCAGGAGAGTTTCGATAACCGCCTCTTTTCTCCATTCAGTGGATTGCAAGGCTTTTGTGGAGGCTTCTGTACACCAAGGTCTTGCGGAAATGCCGCCTGTATCACTTCCTATCATTCTGAGCCAAAAGACGTCAGTGAATGTAGTATTCTATAACCAAAAATTTGACATTTTGCATTGTCCGGGTTGTATTGTGCTTGTGAAAGTAGTTGCATGGCTGTAAACCCACGTTTTCCTCTAATCTTTCTCCTTTTCCTTCCGTAGGCACTAGGAAGTTGCTACTTTGTACACGAATCCTTGAAAAACCTCCACCAGTTTGATTTCAAAGGTAAGTCACTTCGTTTCACATACTAATCCAAGGCATCTCAATCACTCCCACCGCTTCCATTAGAATAGTTTGATCCTCTGTGGTTGAGGGAGGGGGGCGGGAAGAAAAAAAGCAATCCAAAGAGATGGAGTTAGTAATAAGGAATAGCAATGCTTATTAATATTAGAATTTAATTCATGAGATCTCATACTGTGGTAATAGTGTGCCCAAGCATTGGACAGTTAGTGGCGACCTCATCAGCGGCAGGGGTCAGAGGTCACGGGTCCCTGTGGTCACACTAATTAAAGCCACTCCTATTACATGAGTGTCAGCATTAGCTCCTGTCACCCCCGTGAAGGACAGGCGAGAGGGGCCGCCAGTGGCTGGAGGACCCCCACCCTCCCTCACACAAGGTTGTTTTCCTCAACCTTTCCCCCGGGTAAAACCCAGCCTCAGCCAGGCTGTACCGTCCCGAGCGCGTTTCAGAAAGGTTAATTATTTGGAAAGGCAATGTAGAATGGCACGTGCCAAGTGTACATACCTGCTAATTGAGGAGTTAAACCTTATTTTTATATTTACTTTATATTTATATTTATAATTTTCCACATTGAAGATTAATAAAGGTGACAATAAAACCATGAAAAAATGCAGGATTATTATATTATCAACAATCATCTCACAAATAAAGGCTATTGTGTAATTTACATTCTTTAAATTTTAAACACTTTTTGCTTTAAAAAGGAGGATTACATATTGACAAGGATTTTCTTCTTATTTTTACTGTGTATTTCTACTTTTTCTTTCAATGAATATATCTTTATTGCCATTGTAGATACAATGAGACTTGGATGCTCAAAAACTTCCAGTGTAGGAAAAAAACAACAACAAAAAAAACCCCACAGCAAATATTGCACACAAATTTGATAATATACAGACTTTTTGCAATGTTAAGTGCTATTATGGCTTTTGAGTAGAAACTGTTCTTTAGTCTATTGGTCCTTCTTTAGCACTCTTTTTGGATGTTTTGGGCTCTTTGCAGACAGCGGGAGCTGTGCGGCCCGTTTAGGGAGGGGAGTGGACTGCCAGTGGTTTTCTGAGCAGTGTTAATGACCCTTTTGAAGCGCCTTCCATTCAGCAGCCGTGCAGCTAGCAAACCATACACAGATGCAGCATAACCGAATGCTCTCTATGGTACAGTGGTAAATGGCTCCTGTAAACTCAGTGTAAACTCTGCTGTGCCTTCTTGATGAGAGCAGTGGTGATGGCGCTCCAGGACAGACTCCTCGATGTACACGCCCAGAAACCGGAAGGTGGAGACCCTTTCCTTTCCTCCTGTAGTCCATAATCAGCTCATTGGTCTTTGCTGTATTTAGAACCAGATTGTGTTCTGAACACCACACAGTTGTTCCACATCGTCATGGTACACAGACTCGCCCCCCCAGAGATGAACCCCACCACAATGGTGTCGTCTGGAAACTTGATAATGCTATTGCTGAGGTGGGCAGGAACACAATCGGGGCTGTATAGGGTTAGAGCAGGGGACTCAACACACAGCCCTGTGGGGACCCTGTGCTGAGGAGTTGCGAGAGTCTACTCTCACTCAATTTGACAAGAAGTTTTTGATCCACAAGCAGATGGAGTAAGATAGATCCTGGTTCAATAGCTTTGACACCAGTCTGTGAGGAAGGATAGTGTTGAATGCAGAGCTAACATCTTCAAAAAGTACCTGGGCTTGGCTCCCACGTTGCTCCAAATGGGTCAGAACAGTGTGGAGACCAGTAGCTCTATCCAGTATCCTCTGTAGACCTATTTGCTCTATAAGCAAACGGGTGAGGGTCCAAGCCGCCTGGTAGATTTGAGGTAATGTGTTTCTCAAAGCATTTCATAATGATTGGTGTAGGTGCCACGGGACAATAATCGTTCAGACTGCTGATTTTGGGCTTTTTATGGAGTGGTACAATGATAGAAGACTACAAGTAGATTGGGACTGTGGACTGGGTAAAGACCCCCGCCAGCTGGTCTACACAGTCCTTCAAAACACGTCCAACGATGCCAGCAGGTCCGGCAGCTTCACAGTCCTCCTGTACGCCTGAGGATGTGACATAGCTGACACTGGTGCCTTAGCCACAAAACGGGTGAAGAAATTATTGAGTTCTTCTGCCAGCGAGGCGTCACCACCAGCAGCTGAGAGATTGCTGGATCTGTAGTTGGTTATATGCTGGACCTCTTGCCACATCTGCCTTGAATCTTTGCTATGAAAGCAGTCTTCTGTCCTCCTCTTGTAAGCAGCCTTGGCCTCTCTGATGCCTCTCTTCAGGTTGGCTCTGGCAGCACTGTAAAGAGCCCCATCACCAGACTTGAAAGCATTGTTCCTTTCCTGGAATTTTTTATATTACATTTTAATGTTATTTTGATATTATTTACAGTATGTGCCATATGGGTATAATATTTTTCATTGCATAAATTCTGAGTAGAAGTGCTAATTAAGTCCTAATTTGATATCGTTTGATAATTTTATTATAAACTTTATTACAAGCTTTATCTAATGTTCAGTTTTGAAGTCTGAAACATTTCCTAAAAACAACCAGAAAGGTTGTGTGTAATATGCAAAACAAATGATCAAAACAATGACAAAAAAGTTGAAGCAGACTAATTACACATTGTTAATTCTTATTACACAATATAATTCTCATATTGTCCTAAAGTTCAATGCCTATTTTACATTAAATAAGTATCCCACTGGTGTGTGCTGTTGCTAGTGAATGGATAGACTTCTTGTTCATCCCTTTCTAGCAAGTAAAAGCTGTGAATTGCCTAGTGTATCTAATAGGCTGTCATTCCAAGGTCAAGTCATTGCTGCTGTTAATTCTGAATTTATAGAAATGTTACTGTAAAATATAGACATTTCCGTAAAACCATTAGCCTCTTAGACAACTTTCACGAGGTTCCACCAGGAACACTTTTCCAACAAACCTTGTGAACTAAAAAAATAAAATAAATATATTTTTACAATGGTTTCGTACTCAGTTGTTCATTCACTGCTTATATTTTGCAAAAACATGTCAAGCATCGATAAATTATTATGCATATTAGATAAGATAACCTTTAAAATTTTATGAGTTATGTAGAAACATTCATCGGTTATGTGTCTACATCATCCATCAGAGAGTAAAGGCATCTCTGAGCATTTGGCTCTCTTATTATTACCAGTAGGTGGAGCAGTTGCCTGAAAAAGGCTAGAGAACTAATGCTGGAAGGCCCTCTAAGGAAAATTAAGGATTTCAGCATGCTTCTAATCTTGAGCTAATTTCTCACTAATTACTGCCCTGTGACAAATTACTCTCGTGTTTATTTTGTCCAGCCAAGAAATTCAAGAAGGTGGTTGGCAAGGAGATCTACTCAGACACTTTAGAGAGCACATCCATGCTGGAGAAAGAGAAGTTTCCTCAAGACTACTTCCCTGAGGTGTGTTTGCTGTTCTATCTACACAGCTTTTTAATAAGCTACCAAACCTCATGCCATAAATGTGTTCTCCCACCATGATTTGTGTTTATGTGATGAGAGTCTATGAATTTTGACCATATATATATTACAGGCCATTAAAGTGCCTTCAGATGAAAGTGACCAATCCTGAAATCAGTTTAATGTAAGATGAGGCAGAGATGGTTAATTTATTGAACATATTTCATACACAAAGGCATACACAAAAGTGCCTTACATAAATAAAAACCAAAACAACATCTAGAAGGAATGAAGACAAAGTGTTTACATGTTAAAATAAAACACATAAAATGCAAATTAAAAAAATGTGCAAAAACACACACACACACACACACACACACACACACACACACACACACACATATATATATATATATATATTGTTTTGTTTTTTTCCTTCAGTTGTGCCCACAAAGATCTGGCCATATTGAGTTTTATGTACTGTGTACTTGATATCAATGATGTATATTTACACAACATGTGTATGCCACACAAATGTACATATATTGGATCATCTGATATTTAAGAAAAGTATGAATATTTTACAACATTACTTTGTGACATGGGTAAAAAAGTATAAATATGGTAAATACAAATATGGTAAATTATCATACCCTGAAATATGTTTATTTTCAGTGATCAACAATTGAGGTAAGTCTCTAACCAGTAGGAGCTTTTTTGTTGCCTGTGCTGTGAAAGGCATTTGTTTGACGTTTTAATAATATCTTTATTGTAAAAAATACAATTTTCTAAACAAACACATAAATATTTTAAAAGCCTTTTTTCCCTTTAAAGCATTCTCTGTTTGTCTCTATTAACTTTGCATTCAGCGCAGAAGCGCAATGTGTCTTAATACCCCTGAAGAAAATGTCAGCAACACAATTACAGCCTGTTGAGCTTGATTTGGAATGGAATTAAAAGTTAATTTGCCAGGATGTCAGACATGCTGTGTTACTTTCTCTCGACTTGGAAACGTGTTTTCTGTGACATCTTTACGTGTAGAGCGTTTCTTTGACTTTTCGTGCCTTCTTTGGTGTGTGATTATAGGGGTGTGTGAGTGTATGTTGCCCTACGTGGTGGTGGTGGTAGTGTTTGAGGCTGATACAGTAATAAAGAGCGAGGCAGCTCGTGTGTCAGCCTGCCTCTCGGAGCTCATCAGTTACCCACGCTCGGGCGACCCGGGCCTGCAAATATATGCAAAAGGAGACAGAGCTGGCCTTTCACGGGCCTCTCCCAATTTCCTCATCCTTCACACTCACACACACACACACACACACACACACACACACATACGTATACCTTCCCTCTGAACCCCCCCCCCCATCTCCAAATGTGACTTTTCCACATGATCTAAAAGCAATTACAGTTATTCAGGCACTACACCATTCACAATAATTACACAGTACACAGGCAAAACAAAAACAGTAAGGTTGACTGGAGAACAAGGGGGGAGGGGAAGAAAGGAAAGAGAAAACAAAGTTTGTGCATTGATTTATGTGCGTTTCATGGCTGGGTTATGAATCTCAGATGATGCTCTCAAGAGCAGCACTCCAGATAATGTTATCCCATTTAAAACCAGCAGATTTGTGTGGTTGAGCTGGGACGGGGGACTCTCACACTCGCGCGCGCACACACACACACACAGACGAGCATGCACGCACACAGCGCTCTTCGTAGTGAGAGATTGGTTGTTATCATAGATCACCGATACGGCTCAGACCTCTTATGAAAGATGAATTAATTTCACTAATGCTCTAATGCAGGGCTGTGGTGAGGTGGCTGTGCTGGTGATAACCCCGGCTTCATCCCGCTCCCCACCCCCGTGATTTATGCCCTCTTTTAGTAGATGAAACCGGACGGATTCGCCATCCATCTAATGCTCTAAAAGAATCCTATTAACGGTGAATCCGGGGCAAGACACAGCGGCGGTGTGACCAGGAGGGGTTTTGACGCTCTTCTCGCACTTCTGGGTCTGAAGCGGGGCGGAGGAGTTTGGGCAGGGACCAGAGAGCAGTGATATCTCTGATATCTGATATCTGGAGCGAGAACAAGAGACCAGCCAAGAGCAGTGTGTGGTTGTGGTCAACTTAAGCCCAAAAGTCACTCAAAAAACCTCAAAAACTTCGACTTCAGAATTCCAGCCTTTTAAATGTAGGTACAGGGCCACTAAAAGCCCCAAATTAAAGTTATGAGTGTAAAATAAATCAACTTTTTTTTTTTTACTGGTGAAGGAGAAAATAAACTCTAATGTAAGTAAATTTTACAAGATTTTAATAATTATTTTGGACGATTTCTATTGGTCAGGTTGATATGCAATTTTGAACCATTTTTCTTTTTTCAAATGATCTAAAATGTATATATAAATATATAAAATGTATTACATTCTAATTATTTATATTACATTGTGAATTTTGCATAAAATTTCACTCATTTCAGGTAAAAAAAACACCCTTTAAAAATCCCTCTGAGGTGTGGTCAGTTAGGGCTATTCAATTTGAACGTAGCTCTCAAAGTACCTTGTAGGAGAGAAGTCACCAGGCTTAGCAGTCTTTGAGTTGAGGGTGGTGAATGCTGTGAAGGGGCTAATTAGAGCGAGTTGATGGGCGTTAAGCGAAGATGAGAGCGCATGCCTTGAGTCAGCTGCATCTCTTACCGGCATCATCAGTAAACTGTCACTCTTTCACGTCCTGGTGACATCAGTGAAGGGGAAGGACTTTCAGTCCCCCATTTGATTGACAGACTGTGGGTTTTACTGGCAGAGGAAAATGCCTCCTGTGTATATGGATGGGTGTGTATATGCAGTTGTGTGTGTGAGAGAGAGTGGTTATATGTGCCTACAGCTGAACAACAGTTTGAACACTCTGCTCTGCATGTTTTATGTTTTCCTGCTTCAGATCATGAATGCTTTGTCATTCAGGAAAAATACTAAATTATCCCAGACAGAAGAACTCCAGCCCTAGGTTTGGGAATGACTACTCTCCTGTATTAGTTCTGTGTTAGATCTTTTCTGTATAACAAATGTGTACGTTTGTGTGTGCCCACGTGCAGATGTGTACCAATCTCTCTGCGGAAACTTGCCCTTGCCTCCGCCTGGTGCGTCGTCACACTGCTGTGATATGACCCTGGATCCCCTTCAGAAGGCTGGGTGGCCCCGCGTAAATGACTTTCCCCTCCCCGTATGCAAAACACTGCGGCCGTGAGTTATGGCTCTAAGTGGTAGGCGAGCGAGGGGACAATATTAATTGAAAAGCCAAGTCAGAAGGAACTGGACAAAACGCCAGGCGCATTGTTTGTGAAAGGTCGAGCTGATGGATTCGGCGGCCTGTCATTTCTCCGGCTTTCCTCAATCCTTTTAAGTCGTGCCGCCACGCAGTCATTTGTTACGTTTGTTTAATTTATTTATGGGAATGTTTCGTCCGGACTCAAAGGCTTTTTGCGGTGACTTTTGAACACAGGTGCTGTTTTTGGATTTGCAGCTCTTCATCTCCAGACTCTTAAAAGGAAATAAGCTTAAACTTGTTACCTCTACTAAAAACTAAGGGGCTTTTGTTTCCTGTCTTAAAGTGAGATCTCAATCTAATTTCTCCAGTTTCCCCAATCAGATGGAGCTAAATAGCTGAAGATGCTTAAGCAGAGTTTTCTTCTTCAGTTTTGCACCAGAGCTATGAGGCTACTTATTTACTAATTAGGCATTAAATAATGTCAAATATTGTTGCCTGTGTAGTTTCTGACACTGTATTATATGTTATAGATACAAATGGTCAAAGGTGCCATATCGCTGAAGACAGTCATACTAGTTTAGCAGACAGTGACTTAGAATGTCAGACGAGTATCGCATTAGAATTTTTCCCAATAGCATTTCTTGGTCAAACAGTTCCACAAATTTGAGATTGCCTAAGACCTTGATGTAGTTCGAGGGATGTGTAATGAATCAGACGTGCATTGTGCCTAATGCTTATTGGTGCATTATAAGCTGCCATTGCGTACAAACTAAAGAAGAAACTCCAGAAATCAAACACCCATATGATCATCAGCTATGTGTTTGGAAGTGAGAAATTGTGGAATTAAGATGTTTTGATCAGTAAGTTCAGTGAATGGGATAAAGTTGATCTCCTCGTCGCCCTGTTCCTCTCAGAAGACCCTGAGACATACCATTCTAGCTCATACACACTCATTTGAAATGAGTATTTCCTTGGTGAGGGGAATGAAAGAATAAAGAAAAACAGTTGGAGGCCTGCGATGCGCATCGTCAGTCATCAGTTGAGGGTATTAGTTATCACTTGCAGTGTCGTTCCAACTGTGTGCAGCTCTATTGGATGGTAGCCCCCATCTTCAAGGCCCAGCTGGGGCTGTTATTAATGAGGCAATGGGGGTCTCTCAAGCACGACATTACAAAGGTCAGTGCATATGAGCAGTGTAACCGCGAATCCCCTCAAACCTCTTTTAGGGGGCTCATGACATGGCTGGCTGTAGATAGAGATTGAATCATCTAGTGGGCGGCAGATATGAGATTATGGACTGCCTCGGTTTTTTTTATATTTTTTTTTTTTTTTTTAGACCAGCGCCTCTGTTTCCACTCCAGTAGCTTCCGCTACTGTCCTCTATCTCCGGATGGCCCTACATGAGCTGGTAGTCACGGCGACCCGCCGAGACCACCCGTTCATCATTGTCATTGGTTGGGAGCTATCAGAGAAGCCTATTTCACCTCCAGCCTGCTGACCTTTCTAACAGACATCTGCTCCCCAGCAGGATGACCCTTCCTCTGGCCACTGAGAGAGACAGGGGGAGAGAGAGTGGGAGAGAGGGTCAGAGCAGGCACACTGTTCCTCTATGAGGTAATTTGATGTGACAGGAAAAGATTTGTGGCAT
This sequence comes from Alestopetersius hilgendorfi, assembly GCA_037577075.1. Classification (NCBI taxonomy): domain Eukaryota; kingdom Metazoa; phylum Chordata; class Actinopteri; order Characiformes; family Alestidae; genus Alestopetersius; species Alestopetersius hilgendorfi. Next base: position 4,158,900 of record JBBIGB010000149.1, on the reverse strand, counting down.
TTTATCATCAGCATTAAGGTCAATGGCCCAAATCTTTATTTTGCACTCACTCAGTGAGAGTGGACAGTGCAGAAGATGTTAAATTGATTAAAGATTATAAACTTTAACTATAACTTATGTCTATAAACCATACCTCTCTGATATTCTGATCCCCATTTTTATAAATAATGTTTCGAGTGTATTTCCAAGGCACAAGAAAGCTTAACCCTTTACTGTCTGTGTGTTAAAAAGGAAACCTCTGATTCAGTAACTTGCCTTGGCACAAATATGAAAACAAATATTGGAATAGAGCTGTAAAGCTTAGTCTGTTGATTTACTGACCACTAAAAAGTATGTTCTCACTTTATCATGACAAATTCAGTCTTTTGGTCATATGGGCAGAAATGCAAGTTTTATTGTGAATAAAAGTAGTAGAATCGGTA
>JBBIGB010000149.1:4073705-4084252 GCA_037577075.1 Alestopetersius hilgendorfi | reverse complement strand
CCCTGTAGTTAGGGAATGGAAGTCGCTTTGGATAAAAGCGTCTGATAAATGCCGTAAATGTAAATGTAAATGTAAATATTAACAGCCTCACCACAGCAGTAGCAAATGGGCTGTCTTCCACAAAATCAGTGTCTTTATGAAGCAATAAGTTGATTTTGCCATTGGAAAGTGATGCGCATTCCTAAACTTCACCATTTCAATCATCAAGTGCACATCGGTAAAGGACTTACAGGAGTTTATTTATATCTTGTTCATTTTTGATATTTCTCTTTTTGAAACTACCAGCATATTCTCTTTCACACAAGTTAACGAAATGCATGTTAAATGTCTCCATAATCTCAGCTGTACTTGGTACAGATCCTGAGATGAAATGCGATGAAATGCATTCAGTTTATTCTAGACATTCATTTCTAGATCATGTTTAATGACTTCATTAAACATAATGCATCAGTATTCCCACCAGGGCTTTGGGTAAAGTGTATGTACCCAGAGGAGGATAATCTATCACATACTCATAGACCAGAACATGAAATGTCCCACATAATGATCTGTCCCTCGCTGGTATGATATATGGATTATATTTTCAAATTGAGTGGACATCCCCTTTAATGACAGGATGCAGCAGTACCTTTTAAGTTGAACAATGTGATTTATTATACAAGACCTAATGAAATAAGTGTGCATTATATAACACACACCGTTCCCATAGCTGTGAGTAACTCCGCCTATATTTAAAGGTGCCATGAATGTTTGTACATCTATAACAAATGCAATCTGATGCCATGTGGAACTGGTATGGCGCTTTTCCACTGGAATTAAGAACTGTGCCGTACCGCAAACAAATGTTTTTCTGTTACAAATAAGGAGAGCTGTACCAAAGCTGTACCCGAGCTGCTTGACGGCGGGGCCAAAAGTGAGCTGCAACCAAGCTGATTGTGTCACTGCTTTCTGATTGGTCAAAATGTTGTCATCACAACATTGGAAAGAGGAAAGAGACCATTGTATTTTTACTGTCCATGCAAAAAATAACAATGGGATACAAACTAAAAACTGGAAGTATGAGCACTACTGTCTGTTTGGACTGAAGATAAGGTTCAGTGGGAGTTTTCTATGACGCTAGTAAATGTATCTTTAATGCTGTGAGAAATGTGAAGGCACAGCAGGCCATCACTGGATTGAGTTTTCATCTCATAGCTAAAAGTTAAAAACAAGACTGCAAAAATAAAAGACAGCAATAACAAAAGAAGCTATGACAGGAAAAACGTCCCACTGGTTGGACTTCATGGACGCGGTTTTAGGACAATGAACTGTGGGGAGAGAATTGCCTGTCAGAAACACTGTTACTGGGCTGAGATACACTGGAGTTCTGTGCCATCACAGTATGGTTTAGGAACAGCATGGTTCCTGTGTACCAATGGAAAAGTGCATATTGGAGACAAATCAAAGCAATGATTGGAAAAATCCAAGCTTTTTAATGACTACTTCTTGATTTTCAGGCAAATAATATTGATAACTGATATGATAAATCAGTTGTATAAGAAACTTTAGCCATGTCTATCAGTTTTTAAAGATAACAGGACACTATTTGTAATGCATGTATACATAGAGAACTTGTATGTTTGTATTGGGCCATTTTAGCTAAAGTCAGTCACTGGTATAGTGATTTGTCCATAAGATGTAAAAAATGTCCTTTTTCTTAGAGTATTCTAACAAATATATTACCAACCCTGTATCAGTAGTGTAAATGAGGCTTCTCTAAGCTGAAATGCGACTCTTGAATGTGTTCACCAGTTTACCTTTCCAGTTTAACAAACGTCCGGCATTTTATGGTCTATCTGAGAGCAAAACCACTGACCAGAGGAAGAGGAAACATTCAGCTTCACCTTCACCTGACTCTGCAGTTCACTCCAAACAAACTGCAAAACCATTGTTAAAGCAGCACAGTAGAGCTCACTGCTGAACCTCACAGACTCGGCTGGGGCACCAGTGGTTGTAGAAGGGTCAACTTTACAGAGTGCAAAAACCCAACTCTTTTATCTCACTTCCCCTTTGAAGAATGGCGGGAACTGTCTTTTTCTGTCCTCTTTCTACTCTCACTCACAGGTGCATGTTTATTCATCTATGTTTGGATGGGACTTGCTGACTGACTGGAACTTTCTGTCGTTCTCTCTGAGTTAGACTCCGTCTGTCAAACCAGAGAGAGAAAGTGCATACGCATGCACCCAAAAGAGGAAAACCTCTGAGGACCAAAACTTTATGGCTTTATGTGTAGTATTAGCCTCTGTTAAACAACCTACACACAAACTGCATCAGCCATTAGAAAATCAACTGAACGAGGATCACAAAGCATGAATTAACTGCAATACAACTGTGTCTCCTTTCAGATTGTCACATTTACAGACTTTGCATGTGTGTCAGTTGCTTTGAAGCAAACTCCTATAATCTCTGTGTTGTTTTATAAAGAATGGCTGATGTCCTGGAAATTTCCTCTGTCTCTGAATATGTGTCACTCACACATTCCAGCAACTCTATGTCACGTCCAGGGGGGCTAGTCCCCCTCGGACGTGCATAACCTCGGGGCACGGACCAAAACACAGACCAGGGATCCATGCTGATGTGATTTATTAAAGAAAACAAGAATAAACATAAACAGGCACGCGGGCCACCAGGAACAGGAATCAGAACAAGAAACAGGATAACGTGCACTAACTGAGGCGATGGACTGATGCCTGAGTGTAACACAAACAGAACTTAAATACAGAGCCAATCAGTGGGCCAAACACAAACAGGTGTAACCAAAAGCACGTGACACCATGAACACAAACCATCTGGAACCAAAAGCACGTGACACAACTAGAACAGAACATGAACCAAAATAAAAGTCCTCCAAACACAGAACAGAAAACATAGCAAAAAGCAGAAACAAAACACAACAGAAAAGCAGTGGCCCTCACCAGCCACTGATCGAACCGTGACACTCAAGTGCTAGTTAAGTGGTTTTGAAATGGAAAATCTTTGACTATGCTTACGGTGGAAATCCCTGAGAATGACAAGTTGTAGCATTTAATCTTAAGCTCGATTACTCAACTAGGTTCGTATAAGCAGCAGTGCAATTATCCAACCAATAAATCAATCAGTCAATCACTAAATAAATCCAACCATCCGAAATTTACTTTGAATTAACAAAAAAATGACAATGTACTTTGCTTGTTTATTCACTCTTGTTGTCTTAAAAGTTATTAGTCTCAAGGCATGACACACCACCTACTAGCACTGTGAACCTTTTTAATAAAGTGTTCTGTTTATATTACATTACTTAGATATCCTGTTTTTGTACCTTAATTATCACGTATGTCAAACTGAGCTGTCTGAAACCAGCAACCAAATAAGGTTTGAATCCCGAAACCTCTGCTGTGTGACTTCCTTGATTTCACTTTTATTTTTTCCATCTTTTATGACTAGAATAATAGATATTTAATATATTAGCTTGCAGGTTGTGAAGAAAATGTTTCAAAATGTTCACCATGGATGAGAGGCATTAAGAGGGGATAACATAAGCGCCTTCTGTACCGTGTTGAAGAAAACTAATTGGTATGTTATGATGTTAAAAAACGGGATCTTTCTGAGTCACGGTTGTCCAGCTGTGTCAGTATCTATGAGGGGAGCAATTAAAATTTTGCGGTTGGCCCCTCTGTATTTCAAGAAATTAGTCTTTTGAAAGCAACCGCTGTCTGTTGCAATTTTACCTTTTAGAATTCACAACAAAAGCATTTAATATTCTGACTATGTAGCACAGGTGAGATTGTGCCTTCACCACCAAATAGCTTCATTAGATCTGTGTGACTCCCTCTCTCCCAAGTCCCTCTTATTCTTTTAGCGTGGTTGTAGCTGAGCTGAACTGTGTGAAGGACAGTGGGCCAAAGCAGCATGGCCGACTCCCATTAAACTGCCTCTGTGTTCATTATGCTGCTATTACGGCACCAGTCCCTCCTGCCATGTCCCATTTACACCTTGCCGGGACTTCGCCACCAAAGTGCCATAAATAAAATGTGGGGCAGAATACCTGGGGACAATGGGGCTGCAGTGGATGATGATGAATTATATTAGATTAAATGACCAACCCCATCTCCCGCCATGCTTACACAGTTCAGTTTCACCCCCATTCATCTGATGTTCTGCTCCCCAATCTCTCACTGGCTCACCAATTACGCTCAGCAAAAGCTGCAGGAGGAGGATATTCCACTGTTCATGGCGACCATGTAAACAATTCACCTCAAGACTTCAAAAATATATATAATTTAACAAATAAAAGTAAGCAAAGCAGAAATACGCATACCAGAAAGAATTTTTGCATGATGCCATAGAATAACAATTTCAATTATTGGCTTTTAAAAGAACCATTTTGAGTAAATGAGATGTGCATGTGAGTTTTCATTATTCTTTACATTACATTGTTAGGTTTTTTACATGGCCAGAATAATTCATCTTGGCGTTCATGCGGCCCGTTGATAGTCATTAATTTTTGTATGCCTAAGAGGATTTTTTCCGGAAAAAATGTCTAAAATTTTTAATTTTAAAAATGTGTTTTTTGCAGAACATTTTGTGCATTCAACATTTTTTTTAAAGGTTTATTTTAAGATGTGGAAATGCAGGCTAAACTCATAGCAGCCAAATGTATGTCCATTCTGATAGTCTTTCACATGAAGACAGAGTATCAAATCTGTGTGCACACACATCTGAGCTCCATCATCAGCCCAGAGCGGGGTAGAAGACCAGCTCTAATACGGCCAGACATTTTCTCACCCAAGACAAATCTTTACAAAAAGCTTGTATGTGAACAGAAATATTGAAGCCAACAATCTTGGTGTTTACACCAAACTAAACTGATTATTCCTCCATCGGTCCAGAAACCAAAAGTGAAAGAGAACTGTTTTGGTCCTACTGGATGTAGTCAGATCTTAGAACTGGATGTAGTCAGAAAACGAAGCATGTTTGTAAGAGTTTAAACTGAAAAGCCCCAAAAGTCAAAAATGTTATCTTATGAGTTTTTGCAGGCTGCCACGCATTTAAACATTTCCAATGAAAGGCACTTTCAGAAATCAAAAGTGAATCTTCTTTGTTATCTCTCCAAAGAAACTCTCTCAATTTAGCACCTATGCTTTTAAGAGTGTAGTACTGAATCAGAGATCCCAGAGGAAATTGCTGTTCATATTATTCCTTCCTGTACTCCGGCTAGTTGCAACATTTAAAATCACCTGTCAGTCAGAATCAGGAGGAAATCGCCTCTGTTACAACTATACAGACACAAAGACAAGAACAATATAAAATATAGGACAAGTCAAAATAAACTCTGCAGAAATTGCTCCAAAAATGCTTAGAATTTCTCAAAGTCCGAACTACAAGTCCACACATCATATTAGGAATGCACTGATGCAATGCAATTAAGTGTATGCATTAATAAATTGGTAGTTTTGTAAAACATAACATATTTTATGTTATATAAACGGCAATCCTGGCCTGAGATTACCCGAAGCAACGTTGTCAGTCGGGTTGTATGTTGTAAGCGAATTCAATAAAAGGGATTTGCTTATCACTTGTCGTCCCAGACCTTTGGCTTTATCTAGAAATTAGATCTGGACCTCTGAATACACCCCTGACATACACTATCCTGTGTACAAAAATGCTGTGGTCGGTAATAGAATTGTCATAAATACTATAGATAAATGCTGTGGCCTGTAATAGAATTGTCATAAATACTATAGATTTGTATTGGTTTATTTTGCCCGGAGCATCACACTGGTGCTATCTCTTCTCCAGGTAAGCAACACACAAGCACTTGACCGTCACACAAAGTAAAAATAAAACTGATTAATCGGACCAGGCCACCTTCTTTCTTTGCTGCATGGTCCAGTTCATGGTATAGTAATCTGCCCACTGTAGGCATTTTGTGGTCTGTGGCTACATAGTCTCATACACAGCAAGCTACCATGCAATGTAAGTCCTGACTCTTTTCTATCACAGCCAGCAAGAACTTCTTCCACAGTTTGTGCTACAGCAGCTCTTCTGTTGTAACTGATTCACCCACTTCAGTGAAGCAAGGTCATCTTGTCAAGCCAGTTACAGGCTCATCATCAGTGATGGTATCAGTGCTTTTCATGAGCCTGTCTCAAACAGTGTAAATTAAACACAGCCTGGACCAAAATGACCAGAGTGTTTAATTGGGTCATCTTTCCAATCTGCAGTAAGCTCTCTGTTATCACTGACAGGAACGTGGACAGCACACTGATGCAACACGAGCAGCTAGACGGACAGAAGAACAGACAGGTACCCAGCAACCCAACAAACGCTGACTGGAGGTTGTCAGTATCGGTGTGTATTAAGGTGCATTACTGTAGAGTCAACAATGCAAAAATAAATAAATAAAACAGCTTTCTTCATTCTGTAGTGCGTTTGTGTTTTTTTAATAATTCAGTGTAAGGCTCTGTATTGGCTGTCACATAAATCTTCTGTGATGACAGAGAGTCATGTCGTCACAGTGCTGACAGCTGCAGTTCATCATCAAATTTCTCTTCTCAGGAAGGAGAGAATGGGATGAAGAACATAGCATAGTCATCCTCTAAAGAGAAGAAGTAAGATTTTGTTTACTTCAGACCATTGCAGTCTGCTCCAGAAACCAGTGTCTGACTGACCCGTACATCAGCTTTATATCTTTTATGTTTTATGTCTGCTCGAGACACATAGAAGGAGAAAATGTTTTCACAAACAACATCCCCAGAAAACATTACAAAGCTTTAAATGCAGTAGGACATGCAAAAATATGTATTTTTCTTGCCCTGCAAAAGCAAGGGAACAACGGACCATTAAATGAGAAACCAAATTTTCCTCACATTAATAAATATCTACATTAAAAAATGAAATACTATGTAGCATTCATTCTCATGCAGTACATACATGCAAACTAAGCTGTGTAAACAGTCTATTGTGATACAATGTTTTCACAAAATTCATTACATTAGATACAAGTCTTTTAAAATATATTACAGCAAATCAGAACATTTTGGAATCTTAATCCGAACCAATACAATCTTAAACCAATACAGCAGCTGTAATTTGGCTCGCCAAACCTATTTCTAGAACATGGAAAGGAGAAGAGGAAGAAGAAGAAGGAACAGGGGAAAGAGAAGATGCAGAAGAGGAGGATAAAGGAAGAAGAAAATAGGAGTCCAAAAATTATGGAGGAGGAGGAGGAGGAAGAGGAAGTGAAGAAAGAGGAAGAGGAGGATGAAGGAGGTGGCGGAATGAGGAGGAGGAGGAGGAAGAAGGAGAGTGAAGGAGGAAGGTGATGGGTCAAAGCAGGAGGAGGAATGAGGAGGAGGAGAAGGAGGGAGGAGGAAGGAGGAAGATGATGGGTCAGAGCAGGAGGAGGAATGAGGAGGAGGAGAAGGAGGGAGGAGGAAGGAGGAAGATGATGGGTCAGAGCAGGAAGAGGAATGAGGAGGAGGAGAAGGAGGGAGGAGGAAGGAAGAAGAGGTGGTAAAGGAAAAGTGCCTAGCTTTACTTCCAGTAGTTCTTTCCATGGATGAGCTTGAGATGTGTTTTGTGAACTGAGAGCATGACAAGATTTCTCACGTTCTCGACAGGCCGATCAGCACGGTCATTACCTTTTTAGCCTGCTTTTATTGCCATGGGTCTTGTGTGCTGTAATTTTCTTAACAGCAGAGAGTGACTGGATCCTTTCTTTTATTTATTTTTTATTCTATTATTAGGTCCTCAGAAGTGACATGTTTTTTTTATCAAACCTATTACAGTCCACTGCGATGTTGTCAGGTGTTAAAAAGCCTACAAGAAAAGCAAATTACAGATTGAGTTCCAGCGACAGCAGCAAGACATCTCCTCTTTTTCTTTGTAAACTGGAAATAGCTCAATCTCTAGCTCTAATAAATAGCTCTAATAATTTGGAAATTGCTATTATGAACACTGTGGGGACTGTCAGCTCAGCAGGAAATAATAAAGACAACACAAGCCACCTCAGGTCCAAAACAACAGTTGCATAAAAAAGAACATATGCTTCTGTTTATTTCAAAGGTCTGTTTTGATAAAGAAGCTGTTGACAGGTGATTGCGCTATCATTCCTTTTAGAGTCTATGGCACGCCCCCCTTGGCAGTACAACATTTAGCCAAGGCATGAACTCCATAAGACCTCAGAAGGTGCTGTAGGATCTGAGCCAGAACTTTGGCCACCCATCCTTTAAGTCCTGCAACTCAAACCATTTCTGAACAATGTTTGTAGAGTGGCAGGGCACATCATCCTGCTAAAAGAATACACGGCTATTAGGGAATACCACTGCCATGAGTGAGTGTTCTTGGTCTGTAAAAATGTTTAGGTAAATGGTAGCTGTCAGAATTTCTGGACGTGAGGTTTCCCTGCAGAACATTGACCCTCCTCCTGCTTGCCTACACATAAGCACTTTTCAGCATTTTGTATAGGCACTCTGATCAATCTTCAGCTACTCAGTCCAAAACACAGCAAGCCATGTCGCACTGTGTGTTTGAACAATTTTCTGTCATAAACCAGTCTGAACATTTTCAGAAATTTGTGCTGCAGCTCTTCTGTGGGATCAGACCAATATAGCCTTTGCTCCCAGAGCACATCGGTGAGCTTTGTGGGCCCATGATTCTGTCTCGTTCACCGGTTGTCCTTCCTTTGACCACTTTTGATCAACCACTGCATGTCAGGAACACCCTATAAGACCTGCAAGCTCAGATCCAATACATTAGCCATCACAATATGACTCTTGTTAAAGTTGCTTAGATTCTTACACTTGGCCATTCTTTGTTTACTCAACAGGTGTAACTCTAATGACATAACTCTCTTGTCATTGATTGTAATGTTACGGTTGATCATTGTACACATTCCTAAACAAATCTCTTGAGAAAAATCCTGATTGCACACCAGGATTAGATCAATCACACAGCCTGCAAATTAATTCACATATAGGGAAACACTGTAAATATGAAAAGCAGCACACTTTTAAGAAAAACAACAACAACAAAAATTAAGATATGGTTAATATTTCACAAATGCCAAAATCTTACAGCTTCACAATATAAAGCAAACATTGAAACTGCATATTACTCTTACTATCAGAAATAAAAGAAAAAACGAGAGAAAGAAATTGATAGAGAGGGAAGATTAGATTGAAGTTTCTGTGGACATGTGGTAACGCAAATCTTTCTCTCAAGAGAGAGCGGTTCAATACCTCCATAGTAATGTCTCTACAAACCCTGATCACATAACCAATCTTGTTCGATTCTTAGTGGGAAATAATAGCTCCAAATAATTATCTGCCACAACTGTCTAAAATTAATAGTTATCTGAGCATCTCTGAGATATAAAAAATGTTTTATTCCCAATTAAATATACATTTCAAAAATGTTGACAATCACAAATCACTAAAAAGGTACCAGGGATGATTTCCAGTTGAGAATTAAAATGTTTGTCATTTATTTTTAATTGACAAACACACATTGTACCCTGTACTGCAGGCATGTCCAGCTCTAGTCCCAGAAGGCCAGTTTCCAGCACAGTTTGGTAGCTCACATCCCCCAACACTGAAACACTCACAACACTTAGCAAATGACAGGAACCAGGTTTGCTTGAGAAGTAAAATGACCAAACTGTGCTGGACACCTATCTTCTGGGGCGGCAGCCTGCTGTACAGTTTCCAACAAACTCCTCAATTGGTTTAACCTATGATAATATACTGATTTAAGCAGGCAGAGGTGTTCCCCCAACTTCACCAGCAATAGTTGAGAATGTAAATCAATACATAATACTGCATTATTCACTTGGATTTGGGACGTTCATTTTCTGTATCAGGGAACTTTCCTAGGTTGGACATATCCAAAACAGCAGATGTAAAATCCATTTAGCCTCCTTTGCTATTCTGTTGATGATTTAAAAGAAACTATATAAAATATCACAAAAACAACTGATTTTAGAGTTTAGGGTGCGGATGGTTTGACAGTGTAAAGACTTGTGAGAGCACTCACCTGGGACTGTCTGTAAGAGTGAATGGCCAGTATCTGAGTGACCCTCTGCTCTACCTGTCCCAGCTGTGTGAGGATGGCTGTAGTTCATGTGTCCTCTGTCAAAGGTCTGCTCAGATCAGACAGAGATGGATCCACTCCAGCCTGAGCAGCCAAACTCTCTAAACCATGCACAGAGAAACAGACTAGTGCTTAGGTCACGAACAGTTGTTAAACAAGGTATGCATGACTTTTGCTGTTTGTTAGCATGGCACTGGCATGCTTTGACCTTTTGACCAATGTATTTTATTACAACATAAAGGAATATACAGTACTGGGGAGTTTGGGCACTCCATTTTGGAGGCTCTTGAAAAAGTATTGTGGCGACCGGTGGAGGAAGGCGACACACACACTCAGACAGAGGCAGAGAAGTTCTTTTTACCCTTTTATTTGGCACCAAGCACAGCATCCAGCATCACCCCCACAGCCACGGGAGCAGCAGCATGCTGCCCCCGTGC
>JBBIGB010000149.1:4051401-4065023 GCA_037577075.1 Alestopetersius hilgendorfi | reverse complement strand
AAAGAACATTGTTCTCCATGTTACCTTCATTGATGTGGACATCCTTCTTGTGTCTCCTGCCTTTTTCATGTCTGCTTTCTTTTTTCTTTTCCTAAAAACATATCAAACACTTCCATACTTTAAACTAGCACTGCTTAGCTGAAAGCACTTCCTTTAGGTATTAATGAATCTTTTGAATTAATGAGTCTTCAAAAGCCAGAGGTCAATGCCCTCTTAAAAACGAAACATTATCCGCACCTCTACAAGCCAGAGGATTTTGTGCATGAAAATGTGTCCCAATTAAGAGCTTTTTGATTAAAAAGAAAGTTGAATTTACTGAGAAATGGCGGATTAGGGGATTATAGGTAAAATTCTTATTGCACTGCATATTCAGATAAACACATCCCTCTAAATTAGCATTAATAATCAACCCTAACTAGGCACCGTTTAATTGAATGAATCACTGATTTCTGTAGAGTGGTTTGCTTCGAGTTCCTTGGGCCCATAACTACACATACTGCCTTTTAAAATTAGAATGCATTGCAGGCTTTGATCACTGAAACACTTGTATGCCGTAAATAAACTAAACTGTTTGGAATACAGAATTCCTTACATGATTATGTTTTTCGCTAAGTTTTTAGACTTATTCATGACTCTGTCTCGGTCCTGCGCTCTCTGCTTGTGTTTTTCTTTCTGTCTCCATGCAATCATAAAGTGCTACAAAGACAAGAGAAGGTAAGGATACAAGATAAGAGCACATGTGGTCTTTTCTCACTCTCACACACACACACACACACACACAAATATACACAAATGTCATGCCAGAAGCACCGACAAGGAGAGTCTGTACCGTATAAAGAGAGAGGTATAGAGATGGAAACTCACATACAAACCACATGCAAACACACCCACCTTTAAAATAGCAATATACTGATCTCTTAATAAATGCTGTGAATCCATCTTTAAGCTCAAACAAACACACATGAGATTCTGTTTAAATGAAGAAGTCTCAAACAAAATGCAGTCCAGCTTTGTCATGATCATGGCTTTAAATTCTACTTTATTAAATTATTCGCCGAATGCCTCATAAGCTCAGCCACTCTCCCCGAAACCTTTTGGGCAGTACATTTGTGATTGAAAGAAACCTTTTCATCTCCCTCAAAATGCTCCAAAGCACAGTGGCCAGAGTCTACTGAAAGCTTATTTTTTATTGAGAGCAATAAAACTAGCAGATCATATTAAGACAGAGCAAAGGCTAAATAAAGTAACAGCTATGGGAAAACAACAGCAGCTCTTATTAGGTATTTGTTTGTTTGTGTCAGTATTTCCAGCCAGGGGCAATGGCATTATTAGACTATTTCCAGCATTCTTTGTGGTAGTCTGTCCCCAGAGTTGAATCCAGAACATCCTCAGAGGTTCAGGTAACAACTAAATTAGGTAGTCCATACATGATGAAATTGAGAGCAGAGGGGGAAACCCAGTGTGGTACAGCATCCACATCCTCAGGACACACAGCTTCTGGGGAAAGAAAGAAAATGTACTGTACATAATACTAGATAGAATAAACAAACATTTGTAGAGTCAGCTAATGAGACTCACCCTTTAAATAAATAGGAACATAAACACAAACATTCTCTGAGTTTTATTTGCACTCTATTATAAATGCATTCTAACCTCTCTGGTTCAAAGCATTCTCATCTGATGCAGTCATCTGTCTTGCACTCATCTGCAAAGTATGGACAGTCTCGCCAGATGTCAGTCCTCTTTTCAGGAGATCTACACCAAAGAAGCACACACAAACACTCACTGACACCTCTGTAATAAAACTAACTGCACTTTTAACGTAAATAAACTCAAATATGAATTCATGTCCATGTACAATCGTGTTTTTGTGTTTGTTTGGGTGTGTGTGTATTTATCTACCCCAGCAAGTGAAAGACCTACTCTCCATGATGGCTTCCACATTTCGAGCATTAGTCCTGGCACTGCTAGACCACTGGTTGAGCATTACAGAGCGAACCCCACAGAGAGTGAGCAGATACACACACTCTAACGGAGCCTCCAGAGCCAAGAGGGCCTTACTGCGCAGTTACAGAGGTGGAAAAACAGAGGGGAGGCTGCTGTTGGGTGTTTCATCACATCAGTATTTTAAACATGACATCATTTAAAAACAAGAGCACACAAGTGCTCTATAAGAAGCTAATTCTGAGATTTTATATAAAATATATAAAACCTCAGTTTTATATAATACTGCACAGATGGAATAACGAGTGTATTCTCACCTTTTGTGGACATCCTGTTGAGACTGACGAAGCATGCTACTGTTGTTCTGGACCAGATCAAAAAGCATTGCCATCTGGCATTCTGAAAAGAAGGTTGTGTCTATAGTAAACAATAGGGTGATGTAGTGCAGGTAACTGTAGGTAACACAGACTAAAATGAATAAATAATGGAATGTCAGCAAAACTTAATACCAACACACTATATCAAATGTCATACAGAACAATTACATTGGCAGTGCTGGTCTTTTCAATGCCAAAGATTCTCTGGATTCTCTGGTGCTCCACTGTTCTTCCACTTTGTCTGAGGTCACTGGTCTTTAAGACCTTTAAACCTTAGGATACTGAAAACTTCTAAAGCTATGTAAATACCAAATACTCTCCGTAAAGACTGCAAGCTACATGGTGAAGTCCATGTGGGGAAGCTTATTAGAAGAAAAGTTGCTTATCTACACAATCTGCCACAAACAGTGTATCAAGGCCTTAATGTTCTGTTAAAAAAACCCCTAATAAAACAGCTTTAGAGAGCAGTTCTACACTGTTCCTTAGAGAACATTCAGCGCATATGTTTTTTCATGTGATGGCCATTAAAATAATAGGCCCTCTGAGGTAAATGACAACATTTTAAATGAACAATAAGCCCTGTTCTGATTCTAGTGTGACTATCACAAGAGAATATTACAAAAAGCCAAGAGGAGAGCCTGCAGGCTTGAAGGACCAAATGCTATTGGAAAAATCTCAAAAGTGAAAAAAAAAATGGCAGTATTTGCTTGGTTTTCCATTGTTTACTGTCTAAACACTAAATCAAGTTCAATTCAAGGCCACTATTGTTTATGTTAATTGTTTATGTTTTTTAATGGCCTTAGAACAACATGCTTTACAAAGCCTTTAGGAAAAATGCATAGAAATGAACAGTGTGTCCTTTATACATCATATATATTATCCTTATCAGAAAACTAAATTACTGTGTTTAGCATAGAATTTTGCTGATTAACTTGACTTTTCAAAGATTGGTTTACATTTTAAACTGCAAACTAATCAGCAAGCTAATCCATTTTATTAACTGTATTAATCGAGTAATAGTGGCAGTATTTGTTCTATACACATCTATTCCACAATGGAGAGAGCAGGACACCTTTCTCATGAGATTCTTATGTAAATATTACATTTAGCTCTATAGGATATTTGTCCACTCTTCTGAAAACGTGTATTTTTTTGTGTTCAGTATGATGAACTATCCACTAAAACACAGTCAGTTTAATTTCCCGGATTCCGCTTTTGGATAAGAGTTCATTATAAAAATGATCTAAAAGATTATGAGACTCCCTACCATGTTTTCCTGGTATGTTTTACATGCAACAATATGAAATATGTGTTAAATCTGAATCATTTTAAAGTAAATCATTTGAAAGAAGACCAAATGAGAGATGACCCTGTTACTTTTGTTTTGTAGATTTTCCCAAAAGGGAAAAAGCAAACCAATTAAAACATCTCCTGTTTGTGGACTTCTCCATCTTAGTGTCAATAACAACCAAGGCAATATTCTCTTTTAAGCCGTCCTCAAAGAATGCATTCTTCATTGCTAATTAGAGCTGAATCCTCACAGAAATAAAATAGGTTACAGTCTAAAAAATGCTCTGGTCAGATTTTACATTTAATGTAATTTATGTGATGCCCTTCCACACACAATCCACATACATATACATTCCTATCCAAATAACAAAGACCTATTGATCCGAACTCGACTCAGGAGGGGGCTTCAGTATATGCAATCTAAAGCGGCATGAATGATTGATGCATTTAAATAGCTTCAAGTCTATGGCTCGATTTCATACTTCCATAAGTCTGGCAGGCCTATTTTGTTTTCAATTAGAAGAATTTTCTTTCTACGTTATAAACACGATTACTGAGATCACTGTGTTGCATGAGATGAAACCTTTACACTTCCTCACTCACTGGTTCACTGCACACTCAAAACCTGCTGTATTTTCACTGTCAGGATACTTTTACCATGAAATACTTTTTTTCTGACTTTCTCCCTGAATTAGCGGTCTTCATTTCTACCCACTAGCTAGGACTCCTAATCACACAATACCACCAGCACTGGGAAAGCTAATGTGTACACTATACTTCCTCTGAATCACATGAAGTGCCAGGAAATAATTTCGAACTGCAGTTGATGCAATGTTACTGCACAGTTGTCAACAACCAATCTCATTTTATCTCTTACTGCTTCTATCCCACTTTAGCCAATTTACTGAGATTGTAGCCACAAAGTTTAGGTTCTGCTACTTACTTTCTACACATACATTAACACACAAACACTTTTGGGGGATTTTTCTTCCTTGTAAACTGTCTGAAAAATAACACAGTGCTCATCCTTTTCTCAAATATACTTTAGTCCATTGACAGTTATCTCTACTGGTGAAGAGAATGAAAGAACTTGAGGACACAGTTAACAGATTATTACAGAGAAAGGCAGAAGACGCTGAGATCACCTTACTTTAAGAATGCATGCTTTTAAGGTCTATTTATTGCTTACTGTTTTTAGTGAAGTGAACTGGCATGAACCTCTTTGCGGTGCACTTAGGCCATAGTGATTTCACATCTTTTCTCTCACAAACTCTAAAGAAACATGGCTGCCTTAAAACCAACTAAACTCAGTGACCGAATTTATTTTTTAAAAAAATTGTGTTTCCAATTTAAAAAAAAAAAAAAGTGGTTTGATGTGACTATGAAAATTAATTTGTAATGGTGGAGATAGGAATGAGCAAATGTGTTTACTATTCAAAAGAAAAAGATGAATCTACTTGTGTATTCTGTAATGCTTTTAGGTCAAAACCTTATCAAAACTATAATTAAACAATGTCTCTCATCAGAGAGGGCGGCTGGGTGGCCTAGTGGTTAAGGCATCCGCCCTGCGACCAGAAAGTCCGTGTTCGATCCCCAAGGCCACTAGGCCATCCCCGCGCACTGCTCCCCGGGCGCTGTGTTCCTGGCTGCCCACTGCTTCACTCGGTGAATGGGTTAAATGCAGAGAATTGAGCAATTTCCTCTGGGATAAATATAGTATTCAAAATAAAAAAAAATATATATATATATATATATTACCATTTTAACTAACAGATTCCTATGAAGCAGCTTCAGAGAGTATTAAACTCTTCAGATGTCGAGTTAACAGTTCAGACTCTGAATTGTTTACATCTTACCCATTTCATTATGTAGAGGATTTGAAAAATCAGAGAAATTCCCTTTTAAGAGGATCTTGTAATTCTTTTAATTTTTTCCTCATATAAGGCAGCTTTTCACTGGGAAACCTTAGCTTTTCTCCTAACACACCTCAAAACCATTTGAATGATCACATAGTAGACAGAAATAGGAAAGCCTCTTGCTAGAACATTTAAACACTCTGGCTGGTCACCAACTTATTACAATAAACTGAAGGGAAAAAAAAATAAAATACCTGGATGTATTTAGCATTTGGCGTGAGAAAGAGAAATAAAGCTAGCATGAACTATAAGACAGAGGTCATATTGAGGGACGTACCAGTCAGGTTGAGGGTTGCGAGTCTAGCAGGTGGAATGTTGGCGAGAAAACGCTCCGAGCCATAGAAGATAAATGAACTGCAGTTTGTAAGGAGTTGCTCCATTTCAGCAGGGCTGACAGAGATCACCATCATAATTTAAAACATTACAGACAGCATGTTCTTCAAATGTGTAGTAAATCTTAATAAGCAAGAAAGCAAGCTGCTGAGTTTCCCACAGGGTAAGCCTCACCTGCAGGCATGCTCACTGCCAATGACCCCTTCCCAGAGGGGAGTGAACTGCTGTGAGTACATCTCTAGAACCTTCTTCATTCTCACTGCAGGACTGCTCCATTCTACAGATGAAAAAAGAAAATCCCACTTATTTGACCATTCCAGCATGACAAATACATTAACCGAGAATGGAGTTTACAACATAGACCCCTTTTGTAATTCTGGACATGGAGAACCACAATTCAGTAGTTCCAATCCTTTAAGTTCTTAAGTTTAAATCAGGCAAATAGTTTTAATTATATGATGTGTAGAATAAAAAGCTGAAAAACAACTAAAGTGAGAACTTAACTGGCAAAAATGACATGCTAGACCAATAAAGGTTGAATAGTAGGCAAGCAAGGTATTTCTGTCATTCAAGTTAATTATGAGCCAGAATCATTCACCACTTTAAGACTGAGAGTAGCCCAGATTAGCCACTGTGTTTCATATTGCATACAAACTAAGTTGTTTAATAAAATGTTTGGAAAATATGAACTACACATTTAGTACATCATTGGACAGAAGGAGCTTAGGCTCGCTTGTTTGATGGTAGAAGGGTGGCGAGTCATGGCCAGGACCTACTCAGCTGAGCTTTAGTAAACAGAGCATTAATCATAGTGAAAGGTCTTCTGGCTCAGGCAGCTTTCTGCAGTAAAACCAATGCGCAGCACTGCAGGCATCTCCCATAAAAGTTCTGTGGACATGGTGCTATAAATCTGGGTAAGAGCAGAACTAGCATTGTCCTACAACCTTTTCAATCACAACAAGGGCAAGAAGAGGTCAATCAACATAAACAGTACCCAACTTAAACCATACAAGGATACTCAAGCTTTCGGTTGCTGGGTTCTTAATGGCCGATGTTATCTGATGGTAGCCAGGACAGAATTACGATTTTTAAAAGAAAAATTCATATATTCTCAGTGACAAAGTACGGTATGTTTTTTTTATGGAACAGACAATTTCGTTTTAGCTCCTCAGGAGTTTTATTCCATCAAGCCCTGCAAGAACAAAAAGTCCCAGAGGACTTGAATAAATGATCCAGCTACATGGTTGTGTTTGCTGAAATGGCAGGAGCTTCATGGGATTTCCTCATTAATGGAAACTCAAAGCTGTCCCCTGAGTCCACTACAGTCATATCCCATGATTGGGGGAGATTGTGTTTTATATTACAGTGTAAATAATGATTTTACAGGAGGTTCTCAAAAAAGTATAAAGCATGTCAGGCAAGATCTCACATATTATTCTTGTTCTACCATTTAGTCATAAACATTTGGTGTGAAATGGTGTGACGACAATTTCCTTAAGGTAGCAGCACACTGACCAAGAAACACTAACAAACAAACAAATTAAAAAAAATGTTTAGGGTGCCATGCTTGTGTTTGATTGTTTGGGGAATCTAGACTTTTCCATGAATCATTTGGCTTGCTGGCTCTTTTCCTGGATACATTTAAGAAACAAACAGTAGAATGGCTTTGTGTCTTGTGAGTCGTTCGATTGGTACGTCCAGGTGTTGTGGATGAAATCTATACCAAAATAAATCTGAACCAACAGAGAAGGAATAAGAACACCAGAGCCACAACAACTATATTTTAATGAACTACATTTTAATGAACTACATTTTAATGATCTTTAGTTTGAGCAAGTTTAGAAGTCGTTGTAGAAGTAAGTAAGAAGTAAGAAGTAATCGTTTTCCAAAGAGGCCTTTCAAAGGCAAACTGATTTCTATAAAAAAAAGTGTATAAATATTTTGTTTCAAATAACCAAGTAGAACCCCCAGGGGACACTCTAAGAGGTCCAAAATACATGGGAAATGGCCACATCACCATTATTTAGCTGGGGTTATACCAACTAAACAACATGCTGGAAATAAACAGGACTGTACTGCCAGACTGTGAAAGCAATTCAGATCACTACTGAGAGATTATGGCCATCCATTTGATCATAGGACAGATTTCTATGTAGTTTGTTTTGGCTCTGAAATAACTGTGGTGTTGAGAAGGAAGAAACACTGAGATAACTAACAACATTTAATTAACTGATATTTAAAAATCTCAGACAGCTATAACCCTCTTCTTCTGAATTTCCCTCACAGCTTCAAAGTAGTTTAAGACGTCTCATTAATTTAAAATTTCATGATTCATTCTCACTAATGATAAAAGGCTGAGCTGGACATGCTGGACAGCCTCTAGATATCTGATAAAAGTCACATAATTTTAGTTTCTATATAGGAGTATAAAGGCTTTTGATAGCCTTACTAAGCAAAAAAACCCTGTACTTACCACAGTCTGCCCCATCATTGTGTGGGTCAACTATATCTGAGCACAGGTTAAGAAATTAGTAATAGATAAAATATATATCATCTATATGACAACGGTGAAAACACCTACAGTTACATGCAAAAATCTTCACATCCCCTACATGTTTTAAGTGAAAAAAAAAACACATGGTAGTGCACATTTTATATTTGGCTAGTTTAATAAACTGGAATAAATAATATGAAATATACAAATGAGCAGCATAAAAATGTGCAGAATTTCTCTGTGTTCTAGCTCACGTGTTCTAGCTCACATGGTGATGAGTCATAAACCAATGAAACTATAATGGAACTATACAAATCATGAGCCTGGATAGGTAACATGAGCAGAAAGAGTGTTCATCTGGAAAGAAGTGTCAGTTGAAGTATGACACGTCCAAATAGCACAGCTGCAGAGTGAGCTCATAGAAAAGAGATAGGATACATCTGAAGTTGTGTGTGTTCACTGGGAGAGAGTGTGGAGGTAAGACACGGTTCACCGGAACCTGTATGAGGAAAAACCAGAGACATTAATTTCCACTTTAGGCCAGAGACATCAGACATATACAGTTTCACATATGCATTAAAATGACTGCAGATAGATCATAACATAATTAATTAGACTGCTCAGGATTTGGGAGAAAGTGGAAAGGGAGAGTTATGTTGTGAAAAATGGAAGGTGCAGACATGGGGAGTGAGGCAAAGTGCTGGGATCTGTTCATGATGACGGGAGAGAAAAATGACTGGGCACCCAAACACACAGCATCATTAGGGAAAACACATTATGCAATTGATTGAGAGAAGCGGACTTAAAAGTAAAGAAAGGGTCAGTTAAATAATTGACTGCTGTGAGGACAGGTAAAAGTAATATTCCGCCGCTCTATCAGCTGCTGCCAAATTCATTTAGTCGACTCACCACTTTGATGGCTTTCCTTTGATCTCCTTTCCCCTTGGCTGGCTTTCCACCTTTGGTCTCCTTTTTATTGTCACTTTCAACTGTCATCAACAGGAAGTAATGTTAGAACAGGAAATGACCGTCTGACTGGGGTCTTTAAATGACACAGCATTATCCCTGTCTGAAACCAACAACAGCAACAAACTAAAGTCTACTTCCACCCCTCAAACAGCGGATGACATTTAGCATCAATAACCAAGTTAAAGTTTACTGAAGTTCTGCTGCACTGCCTAATGCCAGCCAGGGCATTTATCTTCAATATTCAAAACAGTAGAGAGAATATTGCCACCTTCAAAAAGTCCAAAATTCATGTGCCATGGAATGAGGATGTGGTGAAAAAAGGGGAGAAAAAAGAGGGCTTCAAATATTCTCAGCACTTCGAAAGAAAACATGAAGGGAAATTCACTGTGTCAACAAAATACATTTCACTGATAAGTTTTTTTCTTCTACACTGTAATGCTATATTCCAAGTAAATACTATATCGCATAACAAATGGCTTCTTCGGTGAGCAGCCCAAGGTCCTATGTCTTCCTGACATTATGGTAAACTACAGAAGGTCCAAGGTAAGGAAGTTCATTTCTTTAGTTCCTGAATGTATTTCCATAGCTGTAGCTGTTGTAATAAAATGTCCAGAATAGATTAATGTTTGTACTTATTTTTATAATTATACCAGGTCCACATAAATTAACATGCACACATGTGAACACAAACTCAAATACCTAACATTCATTTAAATCTAATCTTTGTGCTCACTGGCGGTGAGGTTGGGGTGGGTTAACTAAATGACCTAACCTTTTGAAAAGCGAGTATGATCACCTTTAAATAAAAAAGGACAAATACCACACATTTGCATATACCATCCACTAGGGGTGATATATGCAAAAGCTCATTAATAAACAGTCCTCACATTATCATAAATCTGATGTGTTTCTGCAGAAATAATTATTCTATTGCAATGTCAGCAATATCATAATGCCCAAGGGGACTGAAGGTTATTAGAGAGAGCTGAATTATGAGGATATTCCTTCCAGTTACATTGTACTGACCAGGTTACGGAGTAACAAGTTTGTTACTTGACCTATACTATCAAAGAGATTGGCAAAGTACGCAAGGTACAAGAAGTAATGTCAGCGCTGACATGTGAGCAAAGCAGAACATACAATGGACCATTTTCACATGTCACCTTCTGAAGCAGGTAATTACATTTCCAGTCTAAAGAAAACACCACCACAGTCAGTGGGGCTTTACCAGGAGTATGGCAGAATTATCTGTATTCTTCATTTGAATAAACAGTAATATCTTGATAATGTGGCACTTAATTAACTGAAGAGATATTGTCTGTAATTACTGAATGTAATAATTTGTTATCTTTAGCTCCTCTGAAAAAACAGCCTTTCTTCTCTGCTAATATACCTGCTCCTCGTCAAACATGAAAACTTAATAGTATCTAAACACTTTATGATTATTATGAATATGAAGCTTTTATTGGTCACATACACTGTTACACGCAGCGAAATTGGACCCCTCCGACCATACATACACAAACAAATTTTGGGTGGGACAGGTCAGACGAGAGGTAGTGAGGAAAATAAAGAATAGAATAGAATACATGAGGAAAGGGGAGGAGAGAAAAAGAGGCAGTTCTTTGCAGGGCAGTTTGGGAACAGGGGAAAAAAACACCTCAGCAACAAAGCACATAAACACATGAGACATGACTAGTCAAAGGGGAGGGGGGGAGGGGAGTTAAGGCAAACAGCCATCTGGTCCTGCAGCTGACAGGGGGCGCTGTCGCAGACCTGCCCACCCATCTGGAGGAATAAAGCACCGAAGGCCTGGGACGGGGGATGGAGCAGTGATTGTATATCTGTAGCTGTGTACGTATGTATGTGTGTGTGAGTGTGTGTAGGTGATGTGTAAGCCTGTGTAGCCGGAGACCAGTCTGCAGCAGGTGTCCTTGGAGTTGGGGAGAAGAATTCTCCTTATCTTGCTCTTCAGGGGAAGAATAATAAAGCATACACAGATGAGCCAAAACATTTGACCACCTGCTTAGCATGCTGTTGTGTGCTACCAAAACAGCTCCAAACTCTCAAGTCATGGATTTTGCAAGACCTCTGAGGCTGCCCTTTCTGGGGCCAAGAGATTTACAGTAGAACCTTTAAGTTAAGCAAAATGTGAGACAAAACTGGATCAGACTTTCAGCACATCCCACAGATGGTTAATCAGACTGACATCTGGGGAATTTGGAGATCAGAGAAACGCAACCTGTGGCACCAGTGAACGCAAGAGCCATGAGGTAATGCATAATGATGTTTAGGTAGGTCATCATGGTTTATCACCCAGATCACCCATGGTTTATCTGACTCCCTTCACCAGCTTGTCTTTTTCCCCAAAAGTCAGCTCAAGTAGGTTTTATTGTCATTACTACCATATACACTCAGTACATTGTAAAAAGGAAAAAATGTCCCTCCAGGACCACGGTGCAACACAATAGCAGAACAGAACAGAACACAAGACCACAAGTGCAGACAGGACAAAGAACAAGAGCAACAATACAACTTGACAAGAAAAGACAATGACCAGTGCAATTGGCAACATCTACAGCGAGGATAATACAGTATTTTGACAGGTAAAAACCTGTCAGAGAGTTGTGTGTAAAGATGCGGAACAGCAATGCAGAATTGTAGCAGCAATACAAAAGAGCATCATTAAGCCACCAATTCCTCACGCAACCTTCTGTTGCTGCTTCACGGGCCAGTTTGAAACTTGTTTGCCCATCGCTAAGCTGCAATGCACTCAGCAGGGTGTGATGCGCTGTTTTTGTGACACATTTCATCTGTAACCAGCATAAAAAACTGTA
Source organism: Alestopetersius hilgendorfi (assembly GCA_037577075.1). Lineage (NCBI taxonomy): Eukaryota > Metazoa > Chordata > Actinopteri > Characiformes > Alestidae > Alestopetersius > Alestopetersius hilgendorfi. The sequence continues at coordinate 4,052,863 of JBBIGB010000149.1, read as the reverse complement.
GTTACTACAGGAGCCCTTTTGTTGGTTCAGACCAGAATAACCTAATGCCCTGTCAGTGGTTCATGGTTTGTCCCTCCTCAGATCTCAGAATTTCTGACCCAAAGTCATACCTGCCCATTGACTACAAAACTGTTTGCTTAATGTGTAATAGATTCTAGATATTGAACATTGAGACCAATGTTATTCACTTCTTCTGTAATTTGCTAGAATGTTTAGGCTCTCAGTGTATATTTTCAAATTGTTTCAAAGTCATTTCAAGGTTAAATGTGGTTCACCAGATAACTAGGGACACCACACTGCCCAGTGCTTTAACCAGTTAGATAGCCAGTGCATACATACCACTTGTGTTCATAGCACATTTTTCAGATATCAGGCTTGGCAGCCACACAGCTGTTCTCATAGCCCATACATTTAATCTTGGCATTATGTGAAATACTGGTTATGATTTTAGCCTATTTTTTGTTTTTATTTAGTTCATGTTGATATAGTGAGATTTGGTATTTGGCAAACTGGCTGGTGGAACATTTTAAACCGAGTATTATATGCAAACCTCTGCTGATTTATCAGCTACATTAATTTTCTAAATGCTAAATGCTTATATCAATTAATTTTGATGAAAAACGTTAGTAAAAGGACACTTAAAGAGGACATACAAGACAAAACAGATAGATAAACAAAGGTTGTGTGACAGAGACAGTACACTGTAGTGACACATGGTAGTAGCAGTGACTGTGTAACAAACCTCAGTTCAAATAATAAATGTCCACAAATGTGGTCCATAATCATCTGAATCCATGGTCTTTGAGACTCTGAGCCATGAGGGAGAATAACAGCAGGGCTCCTGATGACCTAAATAATGTCACCCTGTCAGAGCAGAAGAAGATACACATCTCCCCTGGGCTTCATCAGCCCACAACTGTCTGGAGTCATATAATGCTGTACCATTTGGATTCTAGACATATTCAATGGCCCAGTTAACTCTCTCGCTCTCTCTCTCTCTGATTAAGTTATAGTAGTGTAGGTGATGTAATGATGTCAGCAGAAAGGTAAGAAAAAGTGTAGAAAAGATAGGGTCACTTATAATCCCAGTATAAGGCAGAGATGTTCACAAGTCATTTTTAAGTCAAGTCTCAAGTCTTTATGCTCGGGTCCAAGTCTGTGGGGTGCCGTTTGTAAAAAAATAAATGTGTTTAAAAAACAGTATTAGGTTTTGGTACATTTTCTTGCTGCGTAAATGTTAAATTTAAATGTTAAATCTAAATCTAAATGCTAAATCTTAAATCTACATGTTAAATATTTATTTAAATGTTAAATCTACACTACCGGTCAAAATTTTAAAACACCCCATTTTTTCTGTTTGTTTGTATTGAAATTCAAGCAGTTCTGTGTCTCAATGTTCATTCGGCAGAAATTTCTTCCCAACTCTGCAGCAGGAGTTCCCATAAGTGTGCAGCTCTTATAA
>JBBIGB010000149.1:4039384-4051301 GCA_037577075.1 Alestopetersius hilgendorfi | reverse complement strand
TGTTTTATGAAGGTTTTTTAAACTATACTTTTGAACACTTGGACTTTGAACAGATGGTGCTGAACGTGCAAACTGACTTTTAACATAAATTAAATTACAGGTCATTCACCGACACGGATATTTTGACCCCAAATTAATGTTAAATCAAAATTCTAATGTGATCGGTATGTCTGCTTTCTCACTGCTAATGGGTCGAAATGAGCAAGACACACTGGCAGGGCTGCACTGAGCGAGCTTCTGAGTTATTCTGTTTCTGTACTTTGTTTTCGTGTCTGTTGAGTGAGAAAAAGTGGTCTCACACAAATCCGTGGAATGGGAAAGCAAGATTGTTTTAACTGCATCTCACTGCAACCCAGCACAGCACGAGAGCTCCTGGACCAAAAGTGGCAGAACACTCTTTCTCTACACAGTGGTACGCCACATAAGGAACGCAATCCGTTCCAGCGGTGCATTGGTTCTGCAGGGAGTTTATTATGCTTTATCTTCATTTGAGACGTCTGGCCAGATTCAGCCATTTTTTTAAATGTGAAACGCACTCGTTCTGTGAGTCACGTGCGCAGTCACGGTGGCATTAGTTATGCGGAATGTTCGTTCTGTGAGGCGTTTGTTAAGCGGGGAACCACTGTACATATATATTAAAGTATAACCATATATATATGGCAGGAGAGCTGAACTTTATTGAATGCTGAAACAAGGGGCGGGGCCGTGAAGTTGGGGGGGCGGGGAAGGCGCGCACAGTGACAGAAGCGTTGAGAAACGAGGCTCCGCGGACCGGCAGGAGTCCTCTCACGGACCGGCGCTGGTCCGCGGCCCATAGTTTGAGAAACGCTGGTATAGACCCAGCTCCCAACCCAACTATGTGAATAGATTAACAGCGATATTTTTTTTATCGCGCGATAAGAGTCTCGCGTTAACGCCATTAATGGCCCAGCACTACAAAAAATATATCATGTAATATTGTTGATGAATAATAATGAGACTAGGTTTACAAAATAAAAACTATGCTAAAATGTCTCTTCATTTTCGTTGACTAAAACGAGACGAGATGATATTTCCTGCTGGGAGGAATACACACACACACACACACACACACACACACACACACACACACACACACACACACACACACACACACACACACAGCGAGTATGGAAAATCAAATCTTAAAAGTCTCTGAGTGTCCAGAAATCTACGAAGCCAGCAGAGCTGGCGCTAACAGAGCTAGTCATATACGTTGTTGGGACTGACAGCGGCCTGTGACAACAACAAAACAGGAGAGTTTAGAAAAGCATGGCACGTTCTTGCTGTTTTTTGAGAGGAAGCACAAACCTCGCGGCAAATGCAGCGCCTGCTGTGTTTGGTCTGAAAGCGGCTTTACACATAAAGTAAAGATGTAATCATACAGGGCTAGCAATCTATCATTACCCACAGTCATCTAAAATGTAGGTATACTGACAGTATACTGAAAGACCAAAAATCATGCATCATGCATTTCTTGAGTGGCCAAGGAAATCTAAACCCCAATGCATTTCACTTACTGAAAACTAGAGTGATATCCTATATATTTGAAATTAAAACTGATGCTGAAGTACAAGACGAAAGTCAGTCTCCAGTTACTTTCATGCCATACATCATAACCAAATCTCATATCTCTAGGGGAAAAACAAGAGTACTGTGTCTTAACCTGCCACATCTGTAGCACAGAGGAATAAGCCAGATGCAGGTACTGCTGGTGCTGGGGAGACACCCTGGACTTCATAAGAGCCAGTAGTGTGTGTGCTCTCACAAGGCCATCTAGACGCCACACCTCCTTCGTCTCTGACACACAGCTCACTGGAATCACCTCCTCTGGCTGGCCAGAGGTCTCTAACAGGATTAGAGGCAGTGAAATCAGTACAAATCAGTTTCTAGTTCATCAACATGCACTGCAAACGTGACTAAAATATTACATTTCATTGCAGAAATTCATGCTATATATAACTATTGTCCAGTGCATATTGTCCTATGCACCATCTCTTCATAAGTACACAATATGGACATAATTATTGTGAAGTCTAACCATTGCACCGACTTAAATGACTATGCATTTAAATACATTTTTAATGCAATACAGACTTTTATATGGAGTTGGTCTCTACTAATAGCTTTCACTCCTCTTGGAAGGCTTTCCACAAGATTTTGGGAGTTTCTGTGGGAATTCATTCATTCTGTAGAGCATTTATGAGGTCAGGCACTGATGTTGGACAAGAAGTCAGGGATCGCAATCTCCTTTCCAGTTCATCAAAGGCGTTGGATGGGGTTGAGGTCAGTGCTCTGGGCAGGCAAGTCAAGTTCTTCCACATCAAGCTCATCCAAACATGTCTTTATGAAGCTTGCTTTGCGCACTGGGGCAAAGTATTTCCTAGAATAGGAAATGGGCCTTCCCCAAACTGTGTGAATGAAGTTGGAAACATGGCGTTGCCCAAAATGTCCTAGTATGATGAAACACTAAAATTGTACTTCGTTGGAAGAAAGGGTGTGTTCTAATACTTTTGTCCACATTGTGTACTTTTATATTGTAATTTTGTTTACTTCCGCATCTATATTATGATGATAAATAGTTAGATTAATTACATTACCATGACTCAAGCTCATGTCAGAGGCAGGGAGCAGGATGACTACAGCCTTCTGAATCTGTAGGCGTGCATCTGCCAAAGGGAAATTATTGCAGTACTTCCATTCTCCAAATTCCATTAGAAAATCCACCTTCTGCCACTGATTATCAGTGCTCTGGAAGGAAGCAGAACAAAAAAAATCAAATACTTGCACACAATTATAAAAAATAAAAAATACACAGTTCAAAGTAAAGAACTAAAGTCTACAGTTGCTGAGTTAACTATATGCAGTACACTTGAGTGTCCAGCAGGTGTCATTGCATAAAAGCACATGACACAATGCAAATGTGGCTCCAGTCTCTAAACCACCTCTAAGACCTGATTTTAAATGGAAAAAACACTTTATTTGCTTTACTGACTTTCAGATGGGATTTCCAAATGGGTTCAGTAGATAATGGCAAGATATATACATTATATTAAAGGACCTGTATAGTGGAAAACTGAAGTTAAACATTGTCAAAGCTTCAGAACATTCTGTTCATTCCCCAGTCCATACAATTTATGTCTTTGTCATGTCACATAATAAACAATTTAACATATATCCACCCATTCAACATTCAGCACTTCAAACTCTGTACATTCACATCAACGTTATAGGTGTGTTTCAGCCTGGAATGCATTTTGAACAAAATAAAATACATTACAATCAGAACAGAGGTCATCATTCTAATCTGCATGTTCATTAACGGCAAAATAGCAAAACAGATGAATCAGATAAAATAAGTTTAAAAATCTTCATTTAAAAAATATTGTCAAATAATGGACCACTGGGAAAAATAAAATACAAGAAAAATGTAGCATATGGGCCCTTTATATATTTAACCTACATATTAATACATTATATTGCTGGTCTCTCTGAGTTGGAATGGAAAATATCAGTATAAGTGGCCAATCAATACGCCACATACATTGATATATATATACCTGTAGGGTATTGATAGCATTCTGATAGTAGTCCAGCTTCTGCTGTGTGTCTTTGGCAGAGAGAGCCACCCGATGCCACATCTGAGAACAGGCCAGCTCACCCTCTTCTGTAAACCTCTCCATGTCCCGCACAATATTCTCCCCCATCTGAGCCTTCACCAGCACCTGCTGCTTATAAAGGAGCCTGCACACGCATGTGTTCATACACACACACAAAAAAATAATGGAAGTAAAGAAACGCATACATAACAATGTAGGCACACGTACAGCACTGTCTGTATTCACAAATTTCACAATTTTTTTTTTGTCTTTTCTGTTGCCCCCAAACCATATGTCACTTTAGAAAGGCATCAAACACACTCCTAGATTGATTGTATACATATGTTAATGAAAGTACTACAAGAATGACCGGCATGTGCCTGCTTGTATGAACTCACAGTCTGTGTGGGCTGCGCGGTATCTCTCTGATGGCCTGGTCCAGGATCTGCAGGCCACCCTTCAAGTCACCAACATCAGCATAGATATGGAAAAGCACATTGTACATGGCTGCTCTCACTGCCAGGTCATCTTCAGTTTTATCTTTACAAAGAGAGAAAGTAAATGTGTGTGTGTGTGTGACTGTATGATTAAGCATTCAAAATGTTTGTCATATATACAGTAGAAAAATGCATTTCTCTGTGCAATGAAATTCTTTCTATGCTGTCCATACAAATGCTGAGGTTTAGAGGTAAACATTTTCATATTAAAAGTTAATGAATACACTTTGAAGTGTGCAGTTGTAGAGAGATATTAACTGCGCATTTGCAAATTGAAAAAAAAAATGTGCAAAAATTACAGTATGAGGTAAGTGATGTCCATTAATTATACTCCTGTCAACTGTTAAGAAGTCTGATGGCAGTGGAGAAGAAGGAGTTGTTTAGTCGGGAGGTTCTAGATTTCACATATCTAAACCTTCATGTTGGGTGTGTGTGGAATCTTTGAGGGTGAGGCTCTCTTCTGGACTCTCTTCTGCGGTTGTAGATATTCTGGAAAGAGGGCAGCGGAGTCCTGATGATCATCTTTGCAGCATTTGCGGTTCAGCAGTAGTGCTGCAGTACCATGCAGTAATACAGCTGGTCAATGTGCTCGCCACAATGCAGCTGCAGAAGTTGCTGAGGATCTTGGCTGACATTCCAAACTTCCTCAGCCTCCTCAGGAAGTTCAGCCACTGTTGAGCCTTCTTGACCAGCTGTGTGGTGTTCAGTATCCAGATTAGGTCCTCACTGATGTGGATGCCCAGCTGTTCACCCTCTCTGCTTCAAGCTCCTGGATTGCTCAGTGGCTGATGAGGCCTCCTCCTATTCTTCACTGTCAACATCATCTCCTTTGTCTTATCCATGTTGAGGGTCGTTGTCTTCACACCATGACACCAGGTCGGCCACGTCACTCCTGTAATACCATTCGTCCCCTTTAGTCATGCGGCTGATCACTGCAGTGTCATCCACAAACTTCAGGATGATGTGGTCTTTGTGGGAGGCGAGGGTGATCAGGGTGTAGAGCAGGGGTTTAAAATCTGTCCAGAAAGGGCCGCTGTGCAGGGTTTCATTCCAACCAAGAAGGAGCCACACCTGAGTAACTGTAAACCAAGACCAACTGATTACGTAGGTGGAATCAGTTGTGCTTCCTGCTTAGTTGGAACGAAAACCTGCACCCACCTGCGGCCTTTTCCTGGTGTAGAGGATGGGGCTGAGGACACAACCCTGTGGAATGCCAGTGTTTGAGATGACGCTGGCTGAAGTACTTTTATCAATCCTGAGCCAGTCACAGGGTAGGGTGCAGGCCGACTGTGGTCAGTTTGTGAGTGAGTTGGTAGGGGGTGTTTTGTGTGTAAGAGTGAAAGAAACACATGTAACAAAAACAGTTATGCTTCTGTTATAGGTCAGATGGCCTAGGTAGTACCCACACACTGCTCCTCCTTAACATAGAGAATGGGTTAAATGTAGAGATAGAATTTTACACACTGTGTGGTGTAGTGTGTGACTAAGGGACACTTTTCCCCCATCACATTATGATGAAAATTCTGAAGTTCTGTCATGACTGAAAACTGTCTTATTACATCTGCCCCATTTACTTCCAAACACGAGAATGTGCTTACTTTGCAGCAGCACCCCCACCCTAAGCCGGGGGTCATGGCTGTCTGCTTGTTTTAACACTCAGCAACCTCGTGTGTCATCTTAATATCTCAAAAGGGGAAATCGGGAGGAGACAAGTGAGCATGAATGGACAGAAAAGTAAGAATTTCAGGCAAAGGGAAAGCAGGGTGGATAGACAGAAACATGGAAAGCGAGAGGCTATAAATTGAACAACTGCTTGCTTGACGTCCTGTTAAGTGTGAGGCAGTCCAGAGCCTATCTGACTGCTTCCTATGCTCCCTGCTGCTTTCTAAACACTTGCGCTCCTCCCCCGCCTTCTGTTGATGTGGCAACGTGTTGCAGTACTTCCTAGTTAAAACCACGAGCCCCTCCTCCGCTTTCATGTCAGCATTGGTGGTTCAGTGGTAGAATTCTCGCCTGCCACGCGGGAGGCCCGGGTTCGATTCCCGGCCAATGCAGTCCATGTTTTTTTCTTTCTAGTTCTTAGTGCCATTATATTGCGTAGGTTAAGCTAAATAATAAAAGATTCACACATTTAATATATAATTTCAATATTAGTGAACAGTGTATGGTTAACCAGATCCAGGGACTTTTCTAGCTGTATTTTCTACCACCACAAAGAAGAAAAAAGATTTTCCATAATCAAACATTTATTTTAAACATTTCTACTTACTGTTAGAGTCCAATGTGGAGGTCACAGGCTCTGTTTGCACTTCCTTCTGACCATTCCTCTTCCCACGGTTTTCCTGTCCACAGTTAAAATGTACTTATGCTGCCCTTTATATTAGCATTACATTACTTATTTAAAACAATCACAGGCATAGAAAAGTGGTTCAATACAAAATCAATAGGAAAATGCTTGTATACTCTACAAAGTTTTTATTTCTCAATTCTGTTTCTATGTAGCATAATAAATTGTGAAAACGTGCTTCAAATCATGAACTCTTACAGCGCCTGGTTGAGGGCAGGTCCGAGACAGGGCTTTCACAATGAGCTCCAGTGGTTCTCGGAGCTGCTGTCTCTGCTCAGGCGTGGCTAGAAGAGGCAGGCAGGCGTTCCAGTAATGTCTAGCAGCAGTCCCACACAGAGGCCAGCTACCTGCCTGTTCAGCATAGCTAAACACATAATACAGTGGAAGAAATAACTTTAAATGAGTGAAAACAAGAGACATGGAGAAAAAGCAATAACTGACTTGAGGTGCACCGACATCACAATAAATACTGACGGTATACTGAAAAGATTATTAAAATACTGAAATACTGGCAAATGTTTCTGGGTAAAACTTTAATTTTAATTATACATAATAAGCAATTATACACATGCAGACTTAAATATGACTTATCTCTACTAAGTGAATAACATACACCTAATTATGATCTGTGTCACTCTCTCTGTATTTCTTTTCTATAGTATTTATATGCAGCATTTATGGTTTTTTTTATGGGGTTTTTTTATGTTGTTTTATTTAGATCTCATTTTTTATTTTGTCCTTGTCTCTGTGTCTCAGTGTGTCTTTGCAGTTATAAGCAATTTCCTCTGGGATCAAGAAAGTTTTTTTGATTTAAATTCTGACATGTACACACTATAACAAGATGACAGGGTATACAGCTGTAGTGTAATATTGTCCTTCCCAGTTCCTAAACATAGCAATGGAGATGTAAAGTTTAAGACGAGTCTACCATACTGACCTTATGCTAGACTGGAGCATATTAAGTCCTGCTGTATAGCTGTCAGGATGACCAAGAGACATATGGAGCATACTCAGCCCTCTCAAACATGCACAGCTGCTCAGCATTTCTATCACTGTTCTCACACTGTACCTAAAAACACACACACACACACACACACACACACACACAAACATGGTCATTTCAGCTTACAGTCAATTACATTACTCTAAATAAGCCAGTTTTTGTCCAAAAGCATCTTTAAAGAGCCTTGTCTATAAAGACAGTGACTCATTCTGGCTCTCCATGACTGGCATGATGTGAGTAAATTAAATATTGCTGTAACATAAACAGATTATGTAACACACAAACACAGAAAATAAGCAGAACTATGCCAAGCAGTCTTGCTGTGTATTTAATTCCTCATGGCCACTAGGTGGCAGTTTTTATATCTGTAATTCATGTCTAAAGAATTAAAGAAATAACATGACCCTTAATAAATCCCAATTTCATCTATTTGACTTAAACCTTTAGACAACTGCAGAGTCTTATATGATCATGATTTTCTGAATATTCTTCTTAAAGTTCTCTGGTAAAAGCACTTACAGGCTGCACGCTGTGGTCTTTGCCTTAGGTATAGCTGTCTGCTCTAGTTGAAGCGCATGTTGTGTGCAGGTCATGACTAGGTCATGATCAGGGCTGCGGTGGGCAAACTGAGCAAGCTGAGACCACACGTACAGTTCCACAACTGGATCAGACCACTTAGAGTCTGAGGCCATTTGCACCAGCTGCCACAGAAACAGAAAGAGACAGGAAGGGGTAGAGACACATGGGTGCGATTCCAAAAAAATTAAGGTAGGCTTATGGGAAACATAACCACTATAAGTAGTGTTACTCTACTGGAGTGTAAAACAGTATGTCATAAATCAACTCAACAACTTAATAAGCCAGAGTTACTGAGAGTTATTAGATAACATAAAACTACAGGTACAAAGACTACAGTGAAGACAGCAATTGTTGCCTTCTTTGATATATGACAGTAGCTCTTACCGTTCCAAGGCTGGGTACAACAAACTCCATCAGTCTGGGATTATTATTACACAGCAGCATCTCCACTCCAACCAGTACGCGAGACATGGCTGCCACTGCCTCGTTTTTACTCTAGAGAGTGCAACACATAGAGTGACTAATACATCATTATTACTTAATTCATCACATTCTTAATTTCTGATTGTGTTTACTGTCTGGCCAAACTGAGCACTAGGCCCGTCATTAGCTGTTTTTGTGTTGATTGATTGATGTAGAAATAAAGGAAATGAACAATTAAGCATTTTCCATTGTACGCAGATATTAAAATATAAGTGGCCAGATTGCCCGATTGGCTATATTGTACCTGGCTGTCTTAGCAACAGATGACAGCCATCGTTCAAAATATATAAACATGACTTAACACGGTTCTCAGCGCCAGTCAGAAGTCAGAACTCAGCTCAAGTATCTTCAGTTTGGTGATCATATATAATAACTGTGAAAGGCCTGCTGAGCATATGTGCAGAGCTACCTTCGTACTGGTTCTTTCTTTATGACTATTCGCAAACATTTGCACACAAAAAAATAACTTTGCATTACAAACAACTACTGTAGGTGTTGGATGTTGCTGGCAAATAAATATGAAACATCTAAACTAAATAAATGCTGGGAACGTTATTGAACTATTTAAATTGTATATAGTGATTTTACAAGCTTCAGACAAACTATCTAACTAATAAATACTTACATAAGTTATTATTCTAGATGCACATCACAATCACACAAACACATGCAGACATGTAATAACCTGCAATGTATGCAACTAACTTTAAGCCCAGTAACTGAGCTCAAATAATATTTTGATTGTTTAAAAAAGATGACGACCGGCTAAATATCCTCACATGCACAAAGGAAATCAATAGCAGGTCTTCGGTTATCACAAAAGGTTAAGCACATCCACAAACACACATGTACATACACACACCTCATCATCAGTGCAGAGTTTCTGTCCAATCTGCTGCCGCAATAGGCGTTTGGTATTCACCCATGTGCTGATGAGCTGCTTCCTGACCATGATGGACACCCTCTTTTCATTCCCATTGGACAGTCGCAGAGCATAGTCACACAGCTACCACACAAACAAGATATCAGCATCCATCCATCCATCCGAAAAAAAACCTTCATCCATCACTCTTCTCATTTATTTTTAGGCATCCATCACTTCAGAACTCCCTATTGGCTCCCCACTCAGCCATTCATCCATCCTTCTCCCCATCCATCTCTGCTGTGAGAACTGGCTGTGAGGCGGTATCACCAGACCCACAGAGAAACTCCATACTTTCAGACTCATTGGCTCCCATTTTTGCAGTCCAGCTCCGGCTTATTTTCTGCATTTCACACTCATAGGCGTAGTTCCTTAAAGTCAGTGCTCTTTAAGCACATCGTTTTAAAAATGATAACACTGTTACCCGTCTGGTTTATCTCAAGTGAAAAGAAAGGACTCTCCAAATCTACATCTTATGATAAACAATTACATTTAATAGAGGAAAAATGGAAGTGGGAAAAAACTGTAACGTAGCTGCTGATGCCATAAACTGTGAAATTGTCTGGTGCGTTTGAATGTGTAATTTCAGTTGGGAAGTGCATCTTCCTTGTTATGCATCCTCTGGGAGATGAGGTAGGCGCTGCTCCACCTGGAGATCTGCCTCCAGCCTTTCCCAAACCCATTTAATTAAGAACTAATTAGGTTCAGCTAATTAATATCTGGATGTGAATCTAATTAATAGAACTCTAATTAATGTCAAGTTTTGTATTGATTCTCACTGGCATCTGCTTGGAAGAATTTGGTATGAACAGACTAAGCCTGAAACAAAATCCAGTCTGAATCTAGACTGTCTAAGTCTAATAACTGCATTCTTGTCCCACTCACACATTCCAGCAGGGACACGTTCTGCAGAGTTCCCAGAGTTTTACACTGGGGAGACTCACTGACACGTGATCAGCATTTCTACCTTTCTCTCTCACCTCTAATGCCTTCTTGATCTCCTCCAGAGGAAGGGAAGGGGCGGAGCCGGATTTTGCTGAGCTTTTCCTACCGCCCTTCTTTGCCTTGTCAGCCTGAGGCTCCATTCCACCTTTTCCACTGTCTTGCTCCTGATAGATCTGTCCAGATATCTCACACCAAGGCTGGATGATACCTTGAGCCACAGCATCACACAACAGGACCAGAAGCACTACCTCCCTAGCGAAACATGTACAGTGTAAGATACCTATCAAATAATAACACTGTATTTGAAAATAATGAGATGAAATCATGTGTTGAAAGCAATCTCTCACCCCGCATGGCCTGTCTCTTTGAGGAGCTCCACTAATCGGCTGAACGTGGGCATGAGAGTGCGGTGACCTCTTGTGGCTAGCAAGTGGCTGTTATAGTTCCATAAGTACACCGCTGCATTAATCACCACCCACGCCTCCTGAATTTCTGCACCCAAATTCGCCCCTCGCAATAAATTAGATGTAGCATAGGATGACAATTTTTGGATCCAACCACTGAAAACAGGTCAGAGGAAATACAGGAGACACAAAAAGACAGAGGGAGAGAGAGAGAAAGAGAGAGAGAGAGAGAGGACAACACTGAAATGGGATGGGTTAGAGAAGAAGAAATTAATCCACTAGATCCCTTAGCTCACCTCTCAAGAGGAAAAGGACGTGTTGTTCAACATAAGCAAATGACAGTGCACAACATTAATAGGTACTTGATGCTGTTGACTATGCAATTAGCAGCCTTCAAACATAGGGTGTTTGGTGAGCTTTGTTTACCAAGCTGTGAGCCGAGCCCTTCCAGGGACTTTTGTTCCCTGTGGCTTATAATCTGAGAAAGTCATTAAATGCATACTGTTGTGTGGGATATGGCTGAGCTCCCTCTGATTATCCGGTCTTTACAGGTGAACTTATGTGTGCATTAAGAACTAAGTATAACAGGCTGATCACTTTAACTTCAACGAAATGTGGCTATGTTGTTGATAAACTTTCCTTCTGCAAGAACTGTTGGATTTATTTCATGTTACCATGTATGCTAATGTTTTTGTCATAGCTAAATGTTAAAGGAATAGTTTGGCAACCAAAAATGCACAAAATTGTCTTCTTATCCCAAATGTAGCAGAAGATCAGTAATCATTACTGGAAATTAATACTGAAACTGCTGCCAAATTGCATCTTAAACCTTCACCACCTTAATGAAGACTTGTGTTTTGAGCATGCTATGAGAAGTTGCAGTGTACTTTTCTGGAAAAGTTTGATTGACTACTAAATCTGTGAAAAACTGTGAAAATTGTATTTTTTAGGAACTTTTCTTAATCACGTGTTGGGAATATATTCAGCGGAACATAAATTGATTAGACTATGAATTATATGGTAAGCAGTGGCACCCTAAGGCAAATACCTTTACATGTTGCTCACAAATTGCAGTACTACTGTGGGGCAAGACCCTATACACACATATATATATATGTAT
>JBBIGB010000149.1:3983618-3997663 GCA_037577075.1 Alestopetersius hilgendorfi | reverse complement strand
TACATATGCTGTTAACAGTAGACTGGTAGTTTAAAATAAATTTTAGTTTCTGGAACATTGTTTATTATAACGAATTATTTAGAACTTTTGTGTGCCTAGAAATTAGACTGGTTGAACAACATTATAGTAAACCAAAGCCTGGTTATTTGGATGGAAAATATGAGGAAATGAGGGGTAGCTCAGTCATTTGTCATAGATTTCATAATTTTGACCAACTTGAACACAATCATGTTAGATGGCTAACATGATGTACTGTGTATGCAACTAGGACTTATCCACTTTCCAGTTGTGAAAACAGAAAGGTGTTGTTAGTGGTTCCCCTTACTGACAGGTAATTAAAGTGTGGTGAGCAAGAGGACATTATGTTGACAGCAAATTTCCAGGCATACACTTAAGCACTTAGGCTAAGATGTCTTACTCCCGATAGTTCCTAAATATTTCAGCCCTAATGAACATTTAATATCAAATGGATGTTCATTTCTTGCTCTGTCTGTCTGTCTGTCTGTCTGTCTGTCTGACTGATTTATTTTACTCAGGATCACTACCACTGTGGCCTGCAACATGGATTTGACGAAATACCCCATGGATAAGCAGACCTGCACCCTACAACTGGAAAGCTGTAAGAGGAACACTGTGTAACTCTCTCACTTTCTTTTCTCTCGCTCTCTCTCTCTTTCTCACTCTCTCTTTCCTCTCTCTCACTCGCCCTCCCTCCTTTTCTAGAGGCATTAACGGGAGCGTTGCTCTGGCAACAAGATATAGGCTCTTTTTTTATTCCTCAGCTCTTGCTTGTCGCATCGGCAACGTACGGCTGCATAATCTGTTTCATATTTCATAAGTACATGTTGTGGTTGCACATCAGAAGACAGTGAAGCTTGCACACCACATGCAAACGTGACTTTTTAATGTTGCTCACACTCATATTAACACGTCCACGAACAAACACGCAAACATCCCATCCGCTCCGGCACACAGCCACCCACGATCCTGCACATCAGGGAGCTGTGATACTCCTGTGTGTTTGGGATGTTGTAAAGCTGTGGGCTGAGAGAGAGAGAGTGTGGCTCCGTGTTTGGGAGCGATAGGAGAAATGCCATACTGAGCACTTGCAGCAGTTAAAGTAAAAAAGGAGTGTGTGCATGTGTGTGTGTGCTGTGTTTGTGTTTGCCAGTTTATTTGGGTCATCGTTGTTACCCGTGGAAACCAGATTTGCTGTCTTTAGACCCTAAATCCTCCCAGCTTTCAAACTCCTTTTCTCTTTTCTCTCATCTCTCTTTCTTTATATATGCCTGTGAATTTGGGATGTGGCCTTCTGTCCTGCTTTCTGCATGTGGTTACGTAAGACCAAGGCTGCAGTGAAAGAGCAGGGATGAACCCCCCCCCCACACACACACACACACACACACACACACACACACAGAGAGAGAGAGAGAGAGAGAGAGAGAGTGAGAGAGAGAGAGAGACAGACAGCTAGATGTATAGAAAGAGTGAGAAAAGAGAGAGAGTTGGTGGGAGAGAGGAAGAGGAAGGGACTGAAACAGAGAGCGAGAGAAAAAGAGAGAGGGAGGAGACAGCTAGACAGAGAGTGGAAGAAAGAGAGAGTTGGTGGGAGAGAGATAGAGAGAGGGAGAATGAGAAAGAGAGGGGGAGGAAGAGAGAGGAGAGATAGAAAGAGACAGGGTGGGAGAGAGTGAGAAAACGGCTAGACAGAAAAGGAGGATTGCAAGAAAGAGACAGAGAGAGGAGAGAGGAGACAACTAGACAGAGAGGATGAAATGAGAGAGAGACAGAGAGAGAGTGAGAGAGAGAGAGAGAGGGAGGAAGTTATTTTTCAGCGACAGCTCAGTAAGTTTTCTGATGCAGGTTTAACGATAATCATGCTTAGCTGAACATCACTAAATCTACAAACAACGTCAAAACTAACGTCACATAAATGGGACTCCCACAACTACACAGAATGGCTTATAGTGGAACTGCACTACTATTTAAAACTGACAGCACTACTATATCAGCATCAGAATATACAGAAATTCTATCCATTTCTGCATAGCTTTGACCTAAAATGTTATCTAAAGAATAAATAACACAATTACATTTTACATGTTCATTTCGTGAACAATATCCAACATTTCATGCCTTTATTGACAAAAGTTTATGAGTTATGGAGGATCAATCAATTGGATGGCAATCAGATGTGAGCATGGGGCACCCTGCCTTATTAATAAAACATCAATTCAAGTCTTCACTGTCAAAATTGGGCCTTCACCAAATGTGTGTGATCAGATGCCATGTCTTGATCAAAGTGGATTTCTGAGACCTTCTTAGGAAAAACACAGTTATTGATCAGGCTGGAAGAGATTGCAGAACAGTTTCTAAAGAGTTTGAACTCCACTGATCCACTTTCAGGCAGACAGCATATAAATTTAACCGAAGACTTTGACCTATAGACAGACTGTAACACTGCATGGAATATATTTCTTGTCTTTGATTATATTGGGATAATGTACAGGAGACTATAAATACATCTATTTGTGGATTGAAACCCAACAGAAAATGAATCACCCAGCAAACCATGACTCTAGGCACATGTAAGCCAGTCTACCGAACAATAGTTGAAGCAGAAGAAATTTAACATACTATGAGTCAAAGTCTCAATCTTAATCAAGTAGGAATGTTGTGACAGGACCTCAGGCATGAATGTCACACATGCAGCCTACCAGCACTGAAGAATTCAAGTAGTACTATAGGGATGGATGGTTGTGCAGAAGCAAAATTTATAGTCAGTGGAAATTCTCCATTTTAAGCCTTTTTACTCTAAAGTCATAAGAGAACAGAGAACAGTTTTGTTATCCTTGTAGCACTTGTCATTAGATTTTTTCAGTTAAATAAAATACATCTTTGCAATTGTTTCGATTCAGTAGATGCAAAATATTAGCAGGATCAGAACTGCCACTCACACTGGCCTCAGTTGGTGCCTCATTGTTAGTGTACTAAACATGTGTCCCAGCACACAGAGATTGTTCTGAGCTTCATGCTGCAAAGCTGATGCTGACTTGGGTCAAAGGCTTTTGAATTTGAATTATGCTGAAATATTTATTTGTCTCTGACAGAAAAAAAGAGAAACTGGAGTAATAAAAGAGTCACAGCTGCAGTACCATATTGTTGCCTAATGAGGCCACGAAAGATGAAAATGTTTAAGATAGGATGTGTTTTAGCACGGAAACGGTGTCATCTAGAACTAAGGCTCTTAAATCAGATGTCATATGCAGTTCACGATGGACTCCTGCTGTTTATTGTGCACAGAAGGCACACTGTATAGAGTCAGCATCTACATTTCATGCCCACATCCGCTTTATGTAGCACTATTTATTATTAAAGGGCCCGTGTCCTACATTTTCCTTGCATATATATTTTTTCCTTTAATATATTGTTCACTTAAAGTATGGTTTGCACATTTGTATGGTTTCAATCACCAAAAAAAAATGAATTCATTTAAACACACTATTTTTGTGACAGTGCATGCACTGATATAAGTAATTGAACACTGTTCTGATTTGCTGCCCTGTTATGTGCCTTATTCAAAAATCAGAAACCCTGAAACATTAACATTGTGATAAACATTTGATAAAACAAGGAAAAAAAGGAACATTCATTTTAAATCATGTTTTTAAATCTTTAAATCATCTAAATCTTCTTTATGGTCACAGTATTAGAATGATGAAAGCAACTGCCGGTGAATATACAGCTTCATTAAATCTTAAGATGCTACCGATACACCATGATGCATGATCCCTACGTATTCTGATAGTATCTGGACAAAGATACTATCAGAATATATAGATATACAGTTGACTGTTAAAGTTTCCGTTATACAGAAAGGAGCACAGAATCACTAATCCTTTTATATGGTTAATATCACAGTCTTTTCCCTCTTGATCTAAGAGAATTTGTGGAAGGGGAAGCACAGATTAATGAGCATCAGCAGTACTGTTCCCATTACAGTAATAAAGATGTCTGACGAGTATGATTAGCACTTCTTATTACACAGCTCCCTCTTGAGGCAGTACTTAGAGATTGCTTTTGGTTGTGTGCTTTCCTTCAGGTTAAGTCAATAACAGGGCTGTTTACTATTCCACCAGAAATCTGAGAAATGATCTATAGAAGGTCTATGGCAACCGGATTGATTTAACAGGTCAATTTATTATAACTCTGTACCAGATAGGCTGCAATGGCTTGTCAGTAAATGTTTGCACTCTCTTTGTCTTTAAGGGGGATATAACATCAATGATGTGATGTTCTACTGGACGAGAGGAAACGAGTCGGTCAGTGGGTTGGACACTCTGCGTCTGGCCCAGTACACCGTAGAGGACCATTACACTTCAGTCTCGGAGGCTGTGTATGAAACAGGTACAGAGAATCTGCAAGCTTACAACAAAATGGTCTTGAAAGGTTATTTCGGATGCAAAATTTAAACTGAATACTGCTTAGACATCCCTAAAGTTAACACCTGGTCAATGAAGGATCTTAAACATGTGTTTGTGCTACAATAAGTTAATTGTAAGGCCTGTGCACAGTCTTCTCTTCTTTTATTTTTAAAGACAGTGCCCAAGAATGAGTGTGTATTATTTATAAAGCTCTGTACTCTGTTAACCCCGTGAAATGAGCGTCCAGGACAAATAATCAGTCACGTGCATCATTTCTTCTTTAATGGTTTCATATCTAGTCATCTTGTAGATAATATCTAGTAACGCTTCATCCTGGTATTAAAGGTGCCTCTAAGCCACAGACCATGAGAGGACACTTTCATGTCATATCTTGTCATCACAACTTGGTGAAACTTGGGGAAAGGCTTTCAAGGCTGCAACGGGAGTAGAAACTTAAACATGCAAGACTCTGACACTTACGTTTACTTTCCGTAGTGTGAAGGCCTGTGATCTTGTGGCTTTGACTGTAGGACACTTTATCACAGCAGAAGGGCCACAGCTTTCTGAATGAAAATTGATTTTAATAGAATAGGAATATTGACATATACACAGTATATTTGTGGTGTTTGGCATAGTTCATCAGATACAAAACTTGTTTCTGCTTACAATAACCTTTAATGAACATTTATAGAAACCACAAAACAGTATATGTGTCTTGTGTACAGTACTATCGTACAGTGATATTTTGCACAGTACTAACCCAAAAAGGCACCATTAATCATTAGACCATTCCACAAAATCTAAGATGCCAGTCTCAAGTATACAATTAGGCATATAAACATCTAGTCCTATGAAATAGAATAGGGAGTTTGTCCCCCTCAGTCTCTATTCTTCATGAAAGCTTGTACAATAGATATTTATTAGACATTCAATTGTATTCAGTCAGAAGAACATTAGTTAGAACAGATTCTGATGTTAGATGATTGACAGTTCTGGATCATAAATACCCCTCTATGTAACGGATGGAGCTCCATCACCCTAGAGAATGAGGGTCTTTTGGTTCACAGTCTGGTAGGGACGTATAATCATCTAACCGATGCTTGACATTCAGCATGATGACCTCAGGCTCGTGCTGCTCCTCTAGAGACTTCTATTCTAACAGCAGTGCTTTTCTATGGAGATTATGTGCATGCAGTTGAATGGAGGCGTATTAAAGTAACTTACTTGAAAACAGAAAGCTTGCTATATATTTTCGGTAGATGTAAAATGCAATGTATTGTAACAATATACTCTGTCTGTCCTCTCAGGAAACTATCCCAAACTCATCTTCCACTTTGAGCTGAAGAGAAGCATTCTGTACTTCATCTTGGAGACCTATGTGCCCTCCAGTTTGCTAGTTGTTCTGTCCTGGGTGTCCTTCTGGATCAGCCAGTCATCAGTCCCAGCTCGTATATGCATAGGTACGTTATGGTCACAAATGACATGCTTTGTTGCCTGTGTCCAATTCCACTTCCCTTTGTTAGGCATGAATCCTTAATTGTGGTGATGTAAATGGACTAAAAGGCAAAATGAAAAAAGTCTATTGATCCTTGATCATCAGGTATTTCACATTCTAGAAATAAATTTACATGCATTATGCTGTCAAATAGTACAACCGCTGTTGTGTTATAATCTAAAGACAGATTGCAGTAAGAGTTATTGTTTTCTCCTAAATACACACAGGATCAGTCCTCATTGAATTATAAAACACGGCACTGAATAATTTAAATCAAATAAAACCAGATCATAAAACAAAGCCCCAGGATGTTCTTGATACCAGTGTTCACTTCAGTACAGTTCAATCTAAGCCCATGGAAGCTGTAAGTGCTGTCAATTTAGGGTATTTTAGAGGTTGTGAAGTAGAGCTTCTCTAGATTAGTCAACTGATAGACTAGTTGACTAATAAATCCACTAGTAAATGCTGTCAACATTTTTATGATTCAGAAGAAAAAGTACTGCAGAAGAAAAAACAGCCCAAGCCAATAGGTGTGGAAATGCTACACAATATGAAACTAACTCTACTGCAAGTTAAACCTGCAAAATCCCAATAGAATTGTAGGTTTTGACATTTGAAAAGCACAGATTACCAACCGACCAATCCCAAAGTTTTTACTACGACCAAAACAAACTCATGTGGTATACTTTTCAGTAAACACGCCAGGTTATTGTGTATACTTATTTAATTATTCAGCGTCTAGCTAAATTCTTGAATGACCTTTAAAAACAGGATTGCATGGTATTTTACAGTCTTGCAATTAATTTTTGCCCTGAATTAATTTTTTCACTAAATGCTCTTTGTAGAGAACAGCTTCTGCTACTATAACAAAATCTGTCTTGCAATGCTTTGAAATTGCTTCTAGATTCTTGTAGCAACCTGTTAAAATACTTTTCAGTGCTGCACGGAAGATAAGTAATAACAACTAGTTAACCAGAAAAACATATTCTTTCGTTTCAGATTAATTTGTCTAATAATAAACTTCTATACTGTGGGAATAAAGCAATCTGACAGACAAGCACTGCTATTTCAAGTGTATTATTATTTTTTTTAATTACTTGAATCTATGTGTTAAATATGAGTTTAATGTTTCATTTTGAAGGAGTGACTACAGTCTTGACGATGACCACTCTGATGATGGGAGCAAGGACGTCTCTACCCAATGCTAACTGCTTCATCAAGGCTATAGACGTGTATCTGGGAATCTGCTTCAGTTTCATCTTTGGAGCATTGATAGAATACGCTGTTGCTCACTTCTGCACACTCCACCATCCCGACTGCAACAGTGCACTCATGGTAAGACTGACATATGATCAGATCAGTCATCCATCCATCCTTTATCCCGCACTCAGTGTCGGGGACGGGGACGACTGTCTACACCCTAGACAGTCGCCAGCACGTTGCAGGGCCACGTACAGAGACAGACAATCATTCACACTCACATTCATACCTAGGGGCAATTTAATGTGCTCAATTAACTTATCCCCCAATGCACACATGTTTTTGGTGGTGGGAGGAAACCGGAGCTTCCAGAGGAAACCCACACATTCATGAGGAGAACAAACAAACTCCACACAAGAAAGACCCTGCTCCCAACCTGAGAGTCGAACCCAGGTCTTTTTTTGCTGTGAGGCAATAGCACTAACCCCTGCGCCACCATGCCTCCACTGTGTGTAACACAAGCAATACATTTTTGTGATTCTGATCTAGGCCTGTCCAGATCATGACATTTTTGCTGATGGTGCAATAGAAAAATGATACATTTGTTGTTTTTTTTTACACTGTATGCAACTGTTAAAGGATATGAGTAAAGTGGGCAAACTGGATAGCTATCTTGCTTCCTAGCTCAAGCAAGAGAAATAAAACTAGCTCAAACTCATGTAAACTCAAACTCATTGCTCACCGCTGCCCTCTAATGGTGTCATAAAACTTTGTTTTTGTAAGCCCCAGGTAAAAATCTCAGTGCTAAAACCCAAGTGCTAAAAAGTCTTTATCAACAGCATCTGCAGCAGTAGTTGAGATTGCACCTCTATTATAATTTACTGATGTAATTTTTTTCACTCATTTAATCACTCATGTCTTGTTTTCGCTCTTTACATCTTTCTCTCTTTTTCTCAGTATGGACACCACATGCATGACTGTGATGACGATATGAACGGCATCGTCACCACCATTGCCAGCAATTCTGGTCGATCTAAGCGGCGCAAGGAAACCCCAACCCCAGCTCCTGCCCCGACCCCCACCGGAGAGAATGCAGACGTAACCCCCAGCCCCCCTTCTCCTGAGGATAAGCCACCTGAGGCCCTGACGGAGCCCCTGAATTGCTGTATCAAAAACCTGTCCCATATAAGACAGATTCTGCGTTATATTAACTGCTGTCATGTGAAGAACCCACATTACATTGACAACTATTCCCGCCTAACATTTCCACTCTCCTTCGTCCTAGTCAACCTCCTCTACTGGACTTACTACTTGTACTTTTAACACACCAGAGACAGAGCATTTTGCGGAAGTTCTGCCCCCAGTTTATATCAAAGGGTGAACTTTATGTTTGAGCATGAAGCAGTGTTAGTATCTTTAGACCGTATGTGTGTGAGACATTCTCCTTGTTTATACATATGTATGAAAGACTTGTAAGAGTTGCGTGCATGATGAGATGAGTGAGTGTGAGCGTATCTTTCTCTGCATATTCCTGTGCCTGAGTGTGTGCAGGTCCTTATCATTAATTCATCATTAGGTTGTTGTTAGATCATGTTCATATTTCTAATTCTTGCCCGGATCCTGCTAACATTCTGACATGATGCAATGACATGCAAAAGGAAGGGGCCAGGAAGGGCCGTCCTCTCTGATCCACAGCTGAAACTACATCAGCATATCGTTTGATCTTTCTTCATCTCTAATGATTTCTTTAGCGATGGCCCTGAGCATCAGTGTTTAACAGATTTGTCATGAGCCGCAGCCGCGTAAAATGTTGTTATTATGCTCTGGTCCGAGCATCGCCTTGTTCCATCCTGTGCTTCTGCCACCGTGGGGCTTTACTCTCTGAGTTATTGTGCTGCTTAAATTGCTGGGCAGTGCTGCTGAGGGGCACACTGCAGCTATTGCTCTTCCTTTATTACCTCCGTAAATCCTCTGGCCCTGGCTCCCTCCCCTCAAACGTTATGGGGATCGACTCTCGTTGCGGGCCTGTGTAAACGATTTTATATGATTTGGCATTAAATTATTCATTTTGCAGTCAATTTTACAAGCAGGCAAAGAGCCAAGGCCATGTCTAGTTGCAGAGAAACAAGGCACTGATGTACAAAATGGACCGGTGGGTTGACGGTCCTCTGTACTCCACTGCACCCTTCCCTCCCAGGTGGCTCTACTGCCTGGTCAGTTAATGACACTGCAGTGGAAGTTAAAGAAGTGTGAGCATGTACACATGAGCATGTTGCCCTGCTCAGCACAATTCCACAGTAAAATCATTCGGGCAAAGGTACTAAGCTGTCCGACGTATCAGACAATTTTCAGTTTTGAGTGCATCTAAAACACCATTTTGACAGAAGATCCTGTTATTTTAAAGAGGGATGAAAAAAAACCAAATTAAACCAGGCATTTTCAAAAGAGGCTACAGAGAGACTTGATAAAGTTGTCTATAATTAAAATAAAGTAATATTAACAGTAATAAAAATAAAAAGACCAAAGGTATAAAAAGGTATAAGAAGCACACAGAGAGCATTGAATGTTTTGCTAATTATGCTTACAGTGAAATTAGTCTGCTAGGTCGAATCTCAGTTCAGCATGTTTGGCATAGTGTTAAAATGCTTAAGTAAAAAATCAAACAAAAGGTATAATAAAGATAAAAAGCATACAGTTATTAAAAGAGAGCTTTGATTGTTTTGCTAATTGTGATTACAATGAAGGTCAAATCTCAGTTCAACACGTTGGGCATTGTGTTAAAGCCCAAATGGCGCACAACAGCCTCTCTTTCACTTTTAACTGCCTCCCATCTGGAGCAAAGCATCGCAAGTGCTTGATTTTATATTGAAATTTAATGCATGTTGCTTTTTCCTTTCCTGACTTTACAGATGTTACATGGCAGCTATACACTATATACTGTATATTCATGCCATTGTAAATGTTATGCTTTTAATTTGGCAAGTTGGTGGATGTAAAATTTGCCCTGTGTGGTTTTATAATGTAAATATCAAATCAAATGAAAAGCCTGACTCAGAGTTTGAAGCATTTCATGCAGAATTTGAAAGGAATCTTTATCTTGGAGACTGAGAAAGTTCAAAATTCACCATATACTAAATGAGTGATATACTGGTATGTAATATTTTCATTCCTATAATCTATTCATGTTTGAGATTTTGAATTTTGGTGAAAGCAGCCCTTCCACCTCGCTGGTCATTTCATAAACAGCTACACACTGACCTCCTTTTCCTTACGTCATAATGCCATCTGACCACTAATTCCACGTTATACATAAATTGGGGGAACAGGGGATTTTGTTCATTTTCTCCAAACAGAAAAAAAACGCCATGGTGAGGATTCACAATGTGATTTTATTTCCTGCATGAAATGTGCCTTTATATAACAATATTCTGTTTGTGTGACCTGTATGGGTACTTAATCTATAAAAAGTGATGTCCATTTTCCCTCATGGGAAATTTACACTTTATAGATTCTGATGTTCCTCTGAGGAAAAGGTGAAACCAGGCAAAACTCTTGCTAGTATTAGTTTTATAAAAATGGGGGGAGCATGGTAACTATTTTTTGTGGGTTATTATTATTATTCAAAAGTCTTAATGGTAGTGCTACGGTTCCTTTGGGTCTTTTAAGGCATTGTTGCCATTAAAAGGTGCTTGGGACCATATTTAAGTTTATGACAGCATATGCATTTTTTTTAAACATTTCAGTTCCAAATGCGTTCATCACATGAAAACAAGCAGAAACAACCATTATGGGATGGGATATTGGAAGAGATTATTGTCTATGCTGTTAAATGCTGAAAAGTGCCAAAGAGAGTGTGCATGAGTCAGAACGACGGTAATCACATTGTTCTAAATACATAATGAACACTCATAATAGCTCATCCATGACCTGATTACCCTGAGATATTCCTAAACCCTTTTCTTTGCTGTTTCTGTTAACTAGTTCAGCAATGCCTGACTGATTTTGTTCTCTTAGTTTTTTTTTATTTTTTTTTTTACCACATCTCTGATAGAGGCTGTGTATCAGTTACAGTCTTATGGACTCATATTTAGCATTGATCCAACATCTGGGTGGACCTGACTATTCAATGCAGTATGTACAGCTTTTGCTCTCTTGTGGAAACTGATCATTCAGTTACAAATGAACAGTTAAACTGCACTGCAGAAGACAATTACTTTAAAATGTTTTGCTTTTTTCCAGCATGATTTGCCAGCTGTTCTTACAGTATGATGGAACAGGTCAGCATCGGAAGATGTCACTGACTTCCTGTTGTTTATATATATATATAAATATATGTGTATACTGTAACATTGAAACATATACAAAGACTAAAAGCTGGAAAAAGGATGTAAATAGATTGCATGTTTTCTTGATGTCTCTTGAAAATGATTAGTAGTTATCATAATAAACAAAAGAGTAGTGTCTTTACTTCTTGACCAATGTTTGGAGGGTAGGGGCTATAATTATGAAAAAAATCGTTATTAGTCTTATTTATGTTAAAATAACTGCTACAATAGCATGATGTGATCTGTGTGTCAGTTTCATCTGACTGAAATCGATGAATCACAAAAGCATACAGTGTTTAATACCAAGGTATATTCTAGAGAAATCATAATATGCAGAGATTATCTATTATAATCCCTACATTACTGTAAATGAATTATGAGTGAGTTGTTACTAATTAAAATAAATCATTACCAATTTCCGGATCCACTTTTCAAATTTGCTTTCTCCTAAAAAGAAAAGTTTGTTGGAAATAAAAAGCATGCTTGTAATATTTAGTTAATTTTCATTTAATCGAATTGTTATGCTTCTTATATACAGTGTACACTTCTTAGTTGTGCTAGTACTGCATCAGTTACTTAATTCTGTCTGTTGATTTGTTGATACATTTTGGTTCAGATTTGGTCTAATTTGCCCTAATTTTGGATTCGTATGTGGTCTAAATAGAATTTTGCATTTGTGGTATCTAGATAGATACAGTTTGTGCACGTCAATTAAGGGAATTCAGTTAGACACACTCCATTGATCGGAAGAAACAGTGGAATCAACCAATTAACTATGGATGAGACCAATGTGGTGAGAAAAAATGTTTCTGAAAGCCCAGATTCATCACTGACTGTATCTGTCAGTTGTTAGAAATGGAAAACACCAGCAGCTCTAAGCCTAAGATCTTTACCGACAAAGTCGCTGTAAAAGTGCAGCATATATGTAAAATACATGTTGATATCTTTTACAAGCGGTATCTAAAACAAGCAATGAATTAAATGGAATGAACATGGTATGAATGGTCTTTTATAGCTTAAAATGTTTATATTCCATAAAGAAATGCACACCAGAAAAACTAGGAGCAGCACCAGAAATTGAAATTATCATAAAGGTGCTCTTACCCATTTTATGACAAATATGGACCAAACTTAAGGCCTTATAATCTCTGTTTAGCTCTGACATATATGGTAGACGTTGTAAACCTTTTTGCTCAAGACGCAATGAACACTGCACATCATGATTTGGCTGAGACTGTTTGGTGATAGAAGACCAAAGACCTTGAGAAAATTTGATGTAATCAGAATTTACATTCATATTTACAGAATATTGTAAATATAAGGGGATGGAAAATGCTCGAAAGGGCATGGATTTTCCCACCAGACAGAGACTCAACAATTATCTTGTGGGATCCTTGCAGGTCACACGTAATTACCTCTGGCTTCTTTTGCATTGGAAATGTGGATGCTGCACTGCACATGGGTACATACTTCACAGCATCCTGGGAAATTGGCTTCTGGAAAGTGGTGTGGAGGGGTAACTCACCAAGGACACAGTCTATCCATATAGTCCACAGTCCAATGCATCCCTGCAGATTATTTATATGGGACAACAGGTTGTGATTCTGCACCTTAACAGCAGCAGTTTATACCTTGTATTTTACCTTAATAGCATGTTGGGAAGACTATGCTAGCTGAGCTTCTATGTTTTTTATTAATCAAGAGGCTCCTCTTCCCTCGCACATTACTCTATATAAATACAGCTCAAATGCACAAAACTGCAGCGCTAACAAAAATGCATAATTAAACCCTGAGAGACTGAATAAAGATCCATATGGTGCGCACAGAAGAGCTTCCATCTTTTGTTCTGAATGTGTATTGATGTTCCAATTATACTGGAAGACCAGCGTTGGAAAAATAATTGTTATTGTTTCTGGATTATGAGTATGAAATGGTGCACATTAATTGACCGTGGGGTATTGATTAAATGATTGATCCCGCTTCACCAAATCTAAAGCTTTTAATGATCAACCCTGGAGCTGGATAATCAGTCGGCTTGGTCTCTAATTCATTCACCGAATCCTGTGTTGTCAAGCTATGTAACAATACAATGATCTTGTAAAACAATAATTGATCTAAGATGATGACCTCAGTTCCGAGGATATCTTACAGAAGGGGGTAAAAGTCAGCTGAACTCAAATCAGGGGGTTTATTGAAACAGCTAGACTGCATCTGAGTGAGGATGTAGGATGTAACAGAACTTTATTGATAAAAGAACAAGAAACAGGAAACTAAACGAGAAACAGAACACTGAACTAATATAGGTTCAAAGCAAAAAGAGACCAGACACACATAGACAAGAACACATAGAGGCAAAAACACAGAGAACCAACAAATCTAGACAGACCACAGGGGCTGTATAACCTAACTAAGCACATGAGAAACACCTGGATAGTAGAGGAGACAGAATCAAGACAAAGGTGAACAGGATAACAAGGGGGCGGGGCTAAGACCAAAACAACAGACTCACATGGATCAGGTCAATAACGGCGTGGAGAATGTAAACTTAGACAAGAAAACAGGGGAAGAAAGAGCACTATAAAAAGCCAAAAAAGACAGAGA
>JBBIGB010000149.1:3702071-3713482 GCA_037577075.1 Alestopetersius hilgendorfi | reverse complement strand
GAAGGAGAGAGAGAGAGAGAGAGAGAGAGAGAGAGAGAGAGAGAGAGAGAGAGAGAGAGAGAGAGACATTTTGTGATAGTCAGCAGACCTCCAGTGAATCATAATAATTTAAAGTGCATCTGTTCAAATATTTATTTACATTCAATGCAACTTGTTTGTTAGAAGGCTTGCATGCTTCCTACTCATGTGTTTGCTTAATACTGAACAAACAGTTGAGGTGACAGGTCACTCTTAAGCGCAGGCAAGATGTGCAGCTTTTAAAGATAATGTATCACAGCAGAGGGCCCTGGGCTGCTGAGTGCACAATTTAGTCATGTTTACAGAATAGACTATAAATTAAGGTTAATTGCTTTTTTGCAAAATAAATTACACCAGTAAAGTAGATTAAAGATCAAAAAATAAAGATCATATGGTAATCTATCTGTGCCATTGCAAAATCAATATTGCTATTAAAAAGTGTTAGTTTGTCTCATGTTTGTCCTATATGTAATCATCATAACTTTCCTAAAGAGTAAAAACTCATTATTTCATCATTTGGACTTATAATGTTAAACTATAACTAAAATAAGTAATAGATTTGAGCTGAAAAGTCAGATGTTCAACATTATGGCCATATTGGTGCAAAGATAAAGAAGATGAAACCCAAAATAAACAAGCAAGTGCCATTTTTTTATTCGTACCTACCAGAAACAGGCTTTCGTATGAAAAAGATGTGAAGAAAGGTTTTTATTGAGCTGTTCACATGTTAATTATGAAGTTCTATCTTTGTTAGATGAGACATCATGCTAAACTGGCCATCCTTATCAGCTCAAACTGTGTGCAGACCATCTGTAATTAGTGCCAGGCCCAGATCCCAGCTATAAGACATTAAGGGACAGATTTAGTGGAAGAGGCGCTAATTACCGATTCAGTGACCCGGAGGCAGACGTGAAGAGGACTGGTCATACACGGGGACAGCTGGAGGAATTGGCCGAGGACCAGCATGCCTGGAGAGCCTTTGTTGGTGACCTCTACTCAAAGCAGGGTCATAGGCATAGGTAGAGAGATAAAGAATGTCATATCCCAGCATGCTTTGATGCACTAGCATCAAAAAAAACCCATAAAGCACAGCCTGGTCAGCTTGGATGTTTCAGCGGATGCTTTATTCATGTTAGCATGGTGAAATTCTCCAGGCCTCAGAGCTCGGGTTCGCCCGCCAATGCGCAAGGACTCGCCCCGGCTGATCTGATAAAGAGTGCATTGCAGCTGGCTGCTGGGATGAAAAATTATTCTGGAAGACAAAATTGTTATCTTGTCAGAACTTGGGGCCATCCAAATGAGCTTTGATCACCTCTGCAGTCTTTAATCGCCCTGGAAATGCCATTAAACTCATATCTCCCCAAAGAAAACAAAAGATCCTTTTTTTACGCTTTTGCCCCAGACCGTTTTTTTTTTTTTTTTACATCTCCTTTCCCCCTCCTCCCCTTATTTCTTTCTCAAGGAAACTTTGATGTTCGCCGTGTCCTTAAGCAATGCAGAAGTACTGAGCGTGACGGCTTTTTTTTTTTGTCACAGTCGGCATTATCTCTCTTTTTCTTGCATCCCTGCTCTCTCTCATATACAAAAACACACACACACAGACACACACACACACACACACACACTCACCCACTCATACCCTCACTGTTTCTCCAGCATGGCACAGCCGGTTGCGTTTGGCTGTTTAAAGGAGCCTGACTGCGCTACATCACAGCAGCCAGTGCTTAGCATGCTCACCCATAGAGCTTCAGATCAAAATGCCACCACTCAGAAGTCGAAGCAGAATGAGAGACATGAGAAAATAGAAGTCAAATCCTTTCACTTTTCTCACTCCTATCAGTGAGATAAGCTGGATCCCTGGATAAGGATTCCTTAAACCTGGCTTAAAACCCAGCCCTTCTTGAATACAGACTCTCGCTCCCATCACTGCTTACTGCCGTCACTCTCACAAGGCCAGGTTTCATGCTATTAGCATGAAAAGCCGATTATCGGTATCATTTTAACTATGATGTGATCGTATTAGAGTGTAATTTGCTTTGGATTAGATTTATTTATCATGGATTAACGTCAGCTTGGATGACTCCTTAGTGTATTTCCTTAATGCATCTCTGAGCCATGTAGAATCTTGTGTAGGGCATTAATGTATATACACACATACTCATAACAAGGTGTGCAATGCGGTTTATGTCCTGCACAAGCCTATAGGGACCGTCTGCGCTCGTTGACTGTATAAGCCATCGTAGCCCGGTGAATGCGCTGCTTTGAATTATTCAAACAATGTTATAGGGCAGCTGCTGGAAGATATGAACTCACCCAGCCTACAGATTTGCCTATGTTTAGTTGCTGCTGTTCTCTCTCTCTCTCGCAGAGAGGGTATGGCTGCGCTGAAAGGGAAAATTGCCTTTCCACAGTCTGAGAGACGGGGTCCGCCCAACTGCACAATGTGCAATTAAGTAAGCAGGCAGCTGGCGGGATAGAAAAGAACTCCTCCGGTCAACAATTATGAAAAATAATAAAAATTCAGCAGGCACAGATCGTCCCCACACTTATAACTACATATGTGGGTATTTTATCTCACTCGGCTCCCCCGGGAAAACAGAAATATCTCTTTTAATAGGCCTGTCAGGTTTAATCAATAATACTCAATTACTCGATCAAAAAGCTGATTAAGACTCCCGTTGTCGATCAGTCACCAGTCATTAGGTGGCCATTTGCATGATGACCAAGCGTATTTTAAACTGACCCACTGTTCACAATTATAGCAAAGCCTGATAGACGCTCTCTTTTTGACACATGGTGTTTTAATATATCACTTCATATTTCATTTTTATATTGAGTGATGCAGCCACATCATTTCGATAATCACTTAGGATAATCTCTCATCAAGCTACCGGACTGCAGACATAGATATGTTCGAATGGAGGAAGATCGTTTTATTTTAAGCATTTAATTTAAACTTTTCTGGAATTTTAACATTCAATTATATAGTGAGATTAAACCTGATCAGATCTGATTTGGTGCCATAATCCCACGTGTTTGTGTCTGATACTGATACCACAGCGTCTGACGTCACTGATATCAAGCTGATATCATTTTTTCACTCTAGTAACAGACTGAGATGTTAATAACAGTTTGTCTGGCTCCACTTTAAAACAGATCCAGGCAGTTGGGTGGCCTAGTGGGGCAGTTGGGTGGCCTAGTGGTTAAGGCATCTGCCTTGCGACCAGAAAGTCCGGGTTTGATCCCCAAGACCGCTAGGCACCGCTGAGGCACCCTGAGCAAGGTACCGCCCCCGCACACTGCTCCCCGGGTGCCGTGTTCCTGGCTGCCCCCTGCTTCACTTGGTGAATGGGTTAAATGCAGAGGTTGAATTTCGTGCTGTTCACACTGTGTGCTGTGGTGTGTTCACGTATGACAAAAATGGTCACTTTCACTCTAGAGGGTGCTATGTAAGTTATTTAAAATTCAAGTTTCTAAACCCCAAATTGCCCGTTGAGTTCTGCACACATAGCTGTATTTCCAGCAGCTCTTTGTTAGATATATTATAGACAGTTTCGCTGTACTTTAATAGTGAAATATGTAGGGAGTAGGGAGCATTTATGTGATAACATGATAGTTCAGGCATTTTCAGATATCGGATCCAGTAATTTTGGCACATATTGAACTGATATACTGAGCATCAAATTGGCACACCTCCATTCTAAAGCTATTTCTTGGGTCGTGAATACATCATGATTCCATATTGCTATAATGCATGCCTCCAGTCTTTCAGTTTTGAACAGGAGTTTCAAACCAGAAGCAGCACAGTTGCTAAAGCAACACATTTCCATACCATTTTCTGTTTTTATCTTGCATGCGAAAATATGGCTATACTTCTGTTAGAATCCTGCATGGAATAAGTGGCATAAACTGTAATAGTCCTACACTGCAATTGCCACACTCTCACATTGTACATGGCAGAACATAGACAAACGGTGAAGTACTGTAGAGCTTTTTTCAGTTTAAAAGCTCCTCACTGCAGCCGTTTAGACCTCTTCATTAACTTCTGAAGACATGCCTCGCTTCTGTAGGCTGTAGATACTGCTGCACGTGACCTCCATAAGAGTTTAATAAGTAGAATGCAAATACAAGAAAAGGGATGAGAGCTGGATCAGGCTTAATAGAGCCGATACCCATTAAAACATGCTTGAATCAGGTCCCCCTTACTTTCATGTTTTTGTTCCGGTCCCTGAGCAGTCAAGAGCAATCAAGTCCCTCTTGATTACCTTATTGATCATTTAAATAATCTGATGGTTACTCATAATTGACAGTGAGCCCTAATACTGACCAATAAGCGATCTCACAGCCTGACATTAGCCAAAGTAATGCACAGCACACCATTATACATGCTAACACACATTCAAATGTCTGTGAAACTTCAAGTGTGCTTTGCTGTGCACAAACACTGACCTGGTCACAAGCAAAAA
Source organism: Alestopetersius hilgendorfi (assembly GCA_037577075.1). Lineage (NCBI taxonomy): Eukaryota > Metazoa > Chordata > Actinopteri > Characiformes > Alestidae > Alestopetersius > Alestopetersius hilgendorfi. The sequence goes on along the minus strand of JBBIGB010000149.1, from coordinate 3,708,998 downwards.
CTGTAAGCCACTCAGACAGAGAGGTGATGCAGACGTTTGACTGATTTTGTGCACACCTGTGCAGTGCGGTTGAGGCTCTGAACTCAGCCTGACTCCGAGGTGTGAATGTGCTCAGCAACAGCCCTGACAAATTTGTTAGCTGGCAACTAAACTGGGACAAATTTTCCGCTCTGCATCCCAGCCTACATGGCCAAGCGGAGATGTGTGGCCGTCAGGGCATCCAAGCCCTTAGACATAAAAGAAGAAGGGGATGTTACACACACCTTACATAACGTCTCCTAAAGATTGGATGGTTGATTCATGCATTTCAGACATCCTGTTTTTAGCAGAACAGCTGGCATAACCTCTCTTCTCAATGCATTCTGTGACTCTGGGCCCAGGCATGAAAAACTTGCCCTCATTTCTGAAAGCCTTCCTTTCTTCTCCCCGTGTTCAACTCTTCATTAATGCTGACCCATCACAAAGAGGAAACCATAGCTCACCCAGGGCTTTTACAGTAACAGGGAATGGATATGGCATGTGTACAGACAGGCTAATCAATGCGCATAGGAAGATGCGTCAGCTAGTGCTATTATCAAATAACCAAGTTGCATATTATTCCAGACAATAACTTCAGGCTGTCTTTTAGACAATATCCTGAGGTCGATTTTAAGCGTAAAAAAACATCCCAGATTTAAAAAAAGCCTCAGGGGACAAATTCCATTACCTCCATTCTCATCCTAATGTTGAATGATTTTGTGCTGCTTTGTGGGTTATTTGTTGGTCAGTCTTCCAAAGGACTTCCCTGTTTGAAGCCTTAGGTGCGTGTAGGACAGACCGGGTGGGGAGGAAAGAGATGGGTAAGGCCAGAAGGCTTCCTCCACCTGTCTGCTTCCCTAAAGCATCCTCCTGTTTGCTATGCATATGCACCCAGCTGACTACTGCCAGAAAAGAACGGCACTCTAGCATCGTCCCACCATAAATTGGGAAATCATCCACGTCCTCGAAGGCAGACTTCCTTCACACTCCATTTAGCCCACAGCAAATATAAATCACGTACAGATAAATCCAGTCTGTCGCCCCTTTTAGAGTGCCCTTCCCACTTTTGCAGCCCCTCCACCAGCCCTCCAAATATATCCCTTTTATGTTCATTCCTTTCTGTTGTTTCGTACCGGAGATGATTGTTAACTGCTTTAATTGACTGTTATCTGCACCGTGGAGCTATTTCTGCTCAGCGCTGCTCTGGCCTGCAATTTGCTTTGTGAATAGAATAGACGGCGCTGGGAGAAACCTCCAGCCCGACTCTGGATGTACAGCCGTTACGTCTCGCTGCAGTCTTAATCACCGTCTTCACCGCTCTTTCAAGTAATGTGACAATTAGTCTGCTGTGCCTCCGGAGTCAACCAGCAAAGGAAAAGAAAGATGTCACAACCTTTTGTTAGCACAGAGAGCTCCAGCCGAGGCAGTACTTGTTAATTTCATCAAGTTTCTAACTACTGTATAAGCTGCTCTTAATAGATCCAGGACTTCCAATTAAGCTAAATACTGTATCCGATAATGGCTCGTGCTTTGGAAGGTTAGAAGAAAAAGCAACTGCTCTGATTACAGCTCATCAACTCTTTTTCATACCTTCAGGGGTTATTAAGAGTTACTGATCCAAAGGTGCCATGGAGCACAAAGTAAAGCAGTTGAAAGAGGGAGCCACTCAGCGAATGTTATATTTGTCGTTAGATTTGCTTTCATTCCACTTTGTTAGTCTCTGCCTCTTCTCATCACAAAAGTCTAGTTCTCTAAGAGGTGGAGAGATGTGTAGTTGCATCTGGGGTCTATTTATTGTCCGTCTAGACCTATTTGGCAACTAAGATGATAACTCAACTCAAGGTGACCAGACCAGCAGACATGTGTAAGCACGAACTTACATTTATCATTCGTTGGCATCAAGTGCATCATTAGTTCTATATCTGAAAAACGTTCTCTACCCAGATTACAGGGCAGTGAAGAAAAAAGACAGTTGGTGTGAAGCCTCCAGCACTTTGTTCTGAATTAGAACATTTCACTGATCCATGCCCATCCCACCCAGCCTAAGAATGATCATCTACCTGATTTATTTAACTCGTCTCTTCTGACTTTTGTGGGTCTAAATTGAACATGGTACAAAGAAGATGAAAACTACAGCTCCTCACCTCTTTCTGATGGTGCCCATTAAAAATGAATAGACTCATTTTATCTCCTTCAGTGCAGGAAGAAAAATGGAGCCTGATATCATACTGTCTTTAGATTCAGTAGAGAGTCTGAAGAAGCTACTGCTGAACCTTTACCTCTTCTGTTCTCAGACTGTTTGGCCTTTTTTTAGATTACCAGGTTAAAGACAGGGTTTGGGCTGGTTATGACACAAGTCTGGTATATTCCGATAATCAAAGAAGATCAGTTTCCATATCTGGTCCAAGACTGAGTCCATATCTGATTTGTGCCCATTTGTGCCCATGTGACCTAACTTATCATCACCCCATGTTTCAAACATAGTGGCCACAACATTTTAGTTAGTACACACCGCTTGTGGTGTTTTCACCTGCTCCCCTGATCATGGACAGCTGAAAGTTGATCAGAGTTAATGACAGGGGCGATGAAGGTTTGTGTTGCTGGTTCATACATTTCATACAGTTTTGGCACCCTTATTTTAATATGAGTAAGAAAGGATAATCAAATGTTGTGTTTTCTCAGTGAATAAATATAATATATAAATTCAATGGAAGACCATTAAAACAAAACAATCACAAATGATTACTAAATAAATTTAATTTTGAAAAATGTGTCATAATTATTTATACTTACTCCTTTAGTATTTTGTGCAACCCACTTTTTTAAATAACATTTAGCTTTGTATATAATATTCTATAAGAGACCTGAGAACAGAGATGAAAAGATTTTCACCCTGCCCTCAATGCAGAATCTCTCAAGAGTCCTGAGTCTTCCCCTGCGCACTCCTGTCTTCAGCTCAGTCCACAAATTTGCAGTTAGAATGAGGTTGTGGAGTGCGGATGGTCATGGCAAAAGCTTGATTTTGTGTTCATTTACCCATGAGTACTGTGGATCATTGTCCTGCTAGAAGATCTAATCCTGACCAAGTTCCAGCTTGTTGACATTTGAAGTTTGAACTCTGTCCCAATTAAAGTTCCAGTGGCATCTGGCAAACTCCAAACTCCTCTGCTTGTAGTGAAAAGACAGGAAAAGCTTCATTAAAGCATACCTTTCAAGAAGTTTCTACGGCACAGCAGTAATTTCTTTTAGTGGATTTGGAGACATGTTGACCCCAAGATGTTAGTAAAACCGCTATAATTCTGAACTGTGGCCTTTGGAGATTTCTTTTACTCCTCAAGAAACCAAAAACCAGGAAATGTAAATGAAACTTGATTCCATGCAACACATTTTCATGAGTGTTACCACACAGGAAATTAAGGAAAATGAAGGGAAAAAGATTAAGGCTGATTAAGGGATAAAGCTACTGAATTTCCCCCTTAAATAATTGAACTTCCTGCCTTAAATCTTAGATTAAGAGGGTTCCACATTCATGCCTTAAATCTAATTTGAAGGTAAAATCAAGGGATCGTTTTCACATATTAATGGCCACATAATTCAAATAAAGAGGTCTGGTGTATTTTCAGGGGTAAATTATGGTGGGGTTCAGCACATTTTAAGTACAATGTGTTCTGTAGTGTATGGAAAAGATTCAAGAACATTCCACTGCAATAAGGCAAAAGTGTCTTGACTTGCACAAATCAAGGAATGGGCACAAGAAAATTGCTGCTCGACTTAAAATGCAATATCAACACAATTACCAAGAAGTTAGGGTTAGGGTTAGAGTTAGGGAAGGCTATTTTGTCAGCAGGCTTTTTTATAATGTGAATTTTCTGTAAGTCTTTCCAGTCATCTTTAGCAAGGCTGTTATTTAGGGCCTTGTACGTGGATCATTCGAATGACTGATTAGGGTGTGTGCATACAGATCATTCCATTCACACTTATATGGGTCAAGAACAAATAGGAACCATCAAGGCAAAAATCTGCTCTGAGCTAAAAGGCTTGTAATGTCAGTGTAGCCTTTGAAAATTGTGCTGTAAGCTCTAGAAGGTTTAATAAAAGTTAGTAGATCCTTCAGGCGGACTACAGTTATTTCTGCACAAAAAAGATTTGACAGATAAGAGCTACCAGACATCTTTTTACAGCCCCTGTCAAAAATGATGGAATCAGCACACTTATTTTCACTCAGCCTTTTTACTTTTTAGCAATAAAAAAATAAACATGACAATTCCAGCTTCATGAAACATACCTCATACAAAATTAATTATATTATTTTATGGCATATTGTTTTATAAATGGCATGTTTTCAGATTGAGTAGAGGATACACATTTGGAATCAGATAATGTGGAGGAAGAAATGATGTAATCATGAACTAAAATTCATCATAATTAGTGCTAATCCTTATGGACTTCACTAATGAAAAACAATATTCTGCATCAGTTTGGCTCCAACTTTCTCAAACAGTGGTTGACCAGTCCAGTCAGCTATGCAGGAGGGAGTCTTGTCATCACTTTCTCATTTCCACCTAAACGTTTGACTGGAATTTCAGCCCATGCCATTGAGCTGATTTGCTTTTCTTGAAGAAAAGCTTTAACACTGCTCTGTGGTGGAGATTCTTTATCATCCTGAAAAACAACTTCATCAGTAAACATCAGTAAAACAATGTTCCACCAACATAATGAGAAAAGCTGAGTGTTGAGGTGATGATTGTCTCCCTTGGTCTTTTACCTGACATGCTACCCAGATCATAAATGCTTATTTTCTTCAGGGGGTTGTCATTACTGTATATGTTTCATTGGAATAGCTGCAGACAGAAGTTCCAGTATTATCTTCTTGGTTGACACCAAACCAAAGCCACGTTTATCCCATCATCCTTTCTCTCAATGACTGATATTCTTTAGCCTGCTAAGGCGTTTAGGTGTTGATTTTTTAATGACTTTTTTGAATCTTTTTTAATGAATTTTTCTACACTGACTGTTTATGCCCTTTTATTTCATTTGTTTTGTTGTGTATAGTCTATTACTAGGACATGTTACTTTGAGCGTAATATACTGATGTGTTGATGTTGTCCTTCTATAACCTTCTCATTTTGTTTGTGCACCATATTTTACTCAATGGCAGTATTTTTTGCCACACTGCATGCTGGATTTCCCCCTTATAGGACTTGATAGTCCTTTTCATTGTTTCACTTCACAACTCCAGTCTCCTTTCAAGTCCAACAGCTCATAAAGCATTGGTTTTGATAGCAAAATTTTCTCCACAATAAGTGATTGTGTCATTTTGTCCTGCATGTGATCTGAAAATGTTATATTAATTAAAATAAAAAATAATAAATTTATTTGAGGTGTGTTCTATGAAGCCAGAATGTTCAGCTGTTTGAAAATGTTTTGTATTTGTGATGTTTTTCATTTGCAACAAAGTTAAATCTTCAAAGTGTGAAAACTGTCAAGTTGTTCAGCAGGAGCCAGAACAACTTGACAATGGGACATTCATTGTGTTTTTCTCAGGTCTCAGGCTGGACAGAAAATTTAGCACTTGCTTTGGGAAGTTTTTAATTTACACCAAAACTCTGCAAAAGTCGTACTTGACTATACCAAGCCCTTCTTCACTATGTTCCTTCTGTGACTGATGGTATTTCAAAACTCCAAATGAAAATGGAAGTCTAACACATTCTAGGAAGAAAGGAAATGTTCTATTATTGCACTGATGGAAAACGTTGGAGAGGGTTCAAGGGTTCTGTAGTAAGGGCACGGTGATACAGAATGTCACTTCAGCTTTCAAAACTGAATAGTGGAGCTCTGAAATCAGGACAGTATTCTGGCACCAAGAAATGGTTCGTATAAAAAATGTTTCGGCTTTCAAACTGTGGCTTGGAGGCTTTTAAACTAATTTTGGTTGCTTCATAATTCATTATGGCCTCAGAAATGCTTAATGGATCATCGAGAATAAGGACGAGAGAGAAATGTCATGAATATTTGTAGTGAATCCATGATCATCATGAACCAAATATTTGAAATTCAAGGTCATACGATGTAAAGCAGATCTTTCTCTACAGAGTTCTTTTAGTGCATTTAGGACTGAGACTAAAGAATCTGACCAATAAAATGCAACTGACATACATTTTAGGCACACACACACACACACACACACACACACACACACACACACACACACACACACACACACACACAGATTCATATATGCACAACAGAGCATGATCTGGAGCTGCTGAATTATTTATAATTGTTGAAGATTTAATGATTTGTGCATAGTGAATGGAGCTCCTCTGGTCAAGCTCAAGGTACTGAGAAGCATGTTGACGTTATGGGAGACTGCAGCAGAATTCCAAACGAGGCTTATGATGAGGACGGGCAGCGGGTGGCCAGAGAGGCCGTGCTCCAGAAACCACAGTTTGCCAGGTGCATGGAACACGCATCTTTAATTCCACTGCTGCTTATCCTCCATCCCCAGTCGTGCAGTGAGCCTCAGCAGAGAAACCCTGGAATTAATTACCTCTCATTTCAACTGCCACACGGAGGAGGCTGCTCTCAGTAAACATCAAAAGGTCTTAATAACATCAGCGGTGGAAAAAAAAAACATTATATGAAATTGACTTCAAGTGCTTTTTATATGAGCTTTCACTTCCTACAGGTTTAAAAAAGTGTTTATCCTAAAGCTAGAGAGGTGAAATCCTACTGCAGGTGGTGAGATGAGGTGAGGCAAGAAAAAGAGAAAAGAAGAGAAGGGAAGAAAAGTGTAGAGGAGAGAAGAGAAGAGAAGAGAAGAGAAAGGGAAGGAAGAGAAGAGAAGAGAAGAGAAGAGAAGAGAAGAGAAGAGAAGAGAAGAGAAGAGAAGAGAAGAGAAGAGAAGAG
>JBBIGB010000149.1:3659198-3670483 GCA_037577075.1 Alestopetersius hilgendorfi | reverse complement strand
AGAGAGAGAGAGAGAGAGAGAGAGAGAGAGAGAGAGAGAGAGAGAGAGAGAGAGAGAGAGAGAGAGAGAGAGAAGGCCCTGGGGTCGAGTCCTGGAAATGCCTGGACTGCTCTATTTAAGGCTCTTTAAATAGGAGCATCGCTGGGTGGAGCTGGCTCCTGCGTTCTTCTTTAAGACATCATGGGACATGTATGGGCCGTGTGAAAGGTTCTTTTGTGAAAAAGGGGGCAGCCCTTCGGCCATTGCAGATTCCCAGTGTGTTCCTACAATAGCGACGAAGAGGGAGAACAGTGAGGAGAACATCCACAAAGAGTTAATAGAAAAATTAGCTAAATCTGCTTGTTTCTGTTTTATGGGAATGAATCATGTATTGCCTTAGTTCTGTCACAGCAAAGAATTAATGCATTAAACTGAATGGAATAAAGACAACTGAAAGGCACTGGACTTGGTCTATAATAGTAAAAGGTTTTATTTTTACCGGTTGTGAAATTATGAACTAGGGACGCCTTGTTGTTCTGTTGCATGTAAAAGCCACTGGAACACATTTCGGAGAGAAAGGTTTTGATGCAAGTGCAGAATTGAAAGACAAAATTCAAAGCAAACAGTTAAAAATCAGAACAAAATGGTTCAGAAACCGTCAACACCAGGCAGTCATTTGCAAAGGCTGACCCTTTCTGGAGGGTTTGAATGTTCAATGACATTAATGTGACTCTCCCTGAGGTGTGTTAAAGTGAACAATGATTAATTTAATGTATAGTAAGAACTATAAGGGACAATAAGGGAATCAGGGACAAGTTTGCATGAGGTGATGTCAGAAGACTGCTTCTCCTGGTGAAAGGTGTGTTAAATTATCCATATATGCCACTGAGCCATAACATTTGGTAAAGTATAGATGAATGGATCAGTGCACTTTGCAGTAAAATAGGCATCTGAACGTTGGATGGACGAAAGCACTTCAAAGTTCTATATGAGCTTCTCATAGCCAGAGAATTAATAATTAAACCAAATGAAGAAGAAAGACACTTTAGAGATGTTAACCACAGGATTCAGCTGGTGTGGCTTTATATGCGCCATGCAGTTCTACAGCTGTAATGCTTTGTCCTCTTAAGCAGTTCAGTGTTATTGTGCTCCTAAATCTCTACACACTGGTATTGAAGATTATGATAATATGGGCTCTATGACTGAGCTTCTACTATTATTTCAGCATTCTGGGGCTATTCTACACTAATGAGACCCTAAGATGCCGGTATTCAATAATGTTCAGTGAACGTGGAATAGAAGATCAGTTAGACTGCTACTCTGGGCTTATTATAGCCACATAAGGTCCTACATTTACAGTCAAATTTCTCTCTCTCTAATCTATATCACACTGGTTCTCTCACCCTTACTCAGTATCAGAGTCTCAGTGATGACCCAAAATGAATGAAAATGATTGCATATATGCGCTACATGCCTTTGCACACTGCACTGTTTGTAGTCCACATATAACAAAAGAGCCAGCGTTCCAAAATCAGAAGCGGTTTCATGCTGTTAGCATACAATAAAGTTAATGGCAAGGCATTTTTCGATGTTTTGGCTGTTGGGGTGAGATGAATCAGTGACTGATGGCATTAAATGAGTCCAGCAGTGTGCTATTAAAACAGCAGGGAGCAAGAACAGCTGCGGGACTGCGGATGATGAATAAGGCGAGGCCTATGCGTTCCTCTGCCAAGGCTCAATATAGTCCAGACCCAAATGAGCAAAGATGTCCTCCTCTGTCTTGGCCTGCAGGAAGGTATTCTAGAGAGAGAACAAAAGAAGGAAAGACAAAACACCCGTGAAATGATGGGCTTGCAGATTAGCCTGCTGGAAAACATACAACAAACGCCAGATGAAGACAAAGACACAGATGAGCTGGCATGTTGCGAGGACTGTGGCTGCGGTTGACCGGCGATTTAACTGAGAGGACGTGACAGAGACAAAGAGTTCCACTGCTGATGGTGCTCCGGTACAAAAGGTCAGACAAGGCAGGGTTTCAGTGCAGGAACATCCAGTCTCACAGGAGAACTCGCACCCTTCAAAGATTCAGCTGAAAGGAGGTGGACGAAATGAGTAATGAGGCTTTTGTTTTAAAGATCCCTCTGTTGTTAAGTGTTCAAGAGAACACCATCATACTGCTGTGACACTTCAATGAATCCTCTTACATCTAATAAATACATTGTTTGTTACTCATTAGGAGAGTTTAAAGTGAAGTTATCCTATTCCACTGCTTAATCGTTTTGCAGTCAGTATTTAGAAATATGCTGAATAACACTATTATGGTAATTTCACAAGGAATATTAGACGTGTTCACACAGCTAAGAGACTTGGTAAGCCATTGGTATCTACAGTGTAGCAGAGCTGCGGATTTACAGCATTTCTTCCGTCTCTTGCCGCATTGTGATAACTCCTTCATGGCAGTTCTGCAGAACTTTCAGAAAGACTAATTAGAATCACACAGGTGACAGCAAGTCACATATTTTCCAGGACAGTCCCATACTTCAGCCTCATTTAAGTCCTGGCTCTGTCTCGGAAGTTGTTGATTTGTCCCCTATTTTAGATAGCACTCTGGTTTTCTCGCGGCTAAAATACACTATGCAAATTTCACATCAAAGGTGTCTTCTGACCTGTTCCTACCGAGTGTTAGAGGTGTACAAATGCAAGAAAAATGCAAAAAGACACAGTATGATGTATGCACATATGCACTATACCACATATAGACAGGAATCAAAACTCATTCAATGAGTAGTGGCAGCAAAACATTCACTAAAAAACTATGATGCGAAATAATAGTTATATTAAAATCTGACATTTCACTGAACTGTTTGAATTGATTTATCATTTTAAAAATGCAAGTGAGGTCATATATATATATACACATACACACACACACATACTAGGGCTTTAACGACTTCTACTCGACTCCAGATTTTTTCAAGTTGACTTATCTGTCAACAAAGTCGAAGTGGAGTCCACTAGTCGTTTGATGACGTCATCACACACCCAGCGGAGGAACACAGGTGTCCAACATGGAGCAATGTTTATTAAAGTCCTCTGTAACATCAACAGTCAACACAACAATTAAACAAAATTAAACAAAGGCTGATACCTTGAATTTTCTGGTAAATTTAAGTGTACAACAGAAATTGGGAACAGTTTAAGCTGCAGCACCACTCAGTGTTCCCTGGACTGGACGACTCCCTGCAGTGCTAACATGCCGTTTCAGATGCCATGCAGAACACCGGTACTGTTACTGTTACTGTAACACCGACTTCTCTCAGGGGGCGTTGACTTGTGGCTCTGAAGTTGACTAGTCGACTTTTGTGTTAATGCCCTAATATACACACCCCTATTGTGTACAAATATCTGTGCTTTAAAAGGCAAGAATCACAATGCATGTACTTTTGAGTACAAAAGGCTCACAGTGCACATTCTGTAGTGAGTCAAAGCACATGTGTTTAGAGTACAAGAGAGTCACTCTACAAGTAGAGGAGAGGCATTGCATATGTAGATTTGACTACAAGTGAGTCAAAGCACATTAAAGTAGAAGAGAATTCCAGTGCATGTACTTTAGAGCAGAGGTCCCCAACCACAGTCTGTATCACAGTCTGATATCAGTCTGTGAGTCATTTGGTCCCGGGATTCTCCAAAATATTTTATTGATTATCTGAACGATCTTTTATTTTGAAAGAAAGTTGCTTGTCTCTGTCAGTTGATATGGTATATCGAACATTTAGCCCACAAGCTAGCAAAAACGGTTGGGGGCCACTGCTGTAGAGCACAAGAATCACAGCACATGTACTTTAGCGTGCAAAGGAGTAATTGCACAAGTACTTTAGAATACAAGTGGATCAAAGCACTTGCAGCATTAAGACATTCTGCAGAATAAGTTATGCATGTGTTTTCTATGACCTCTACTCCCTTCCCTCCATCTCAACCAATGGCAGCCCTCAGAAACTTTTCTTTTCTATAGTTAATGACAGTCATTTAGGGTTTGCAAGAGACTCATAAAGATCTGAAATGAAAATTTAATGGAACTCCTTCAAAACTGCTCTACACATGGGCTGCCGTGGGTTCATAGGAGGCTGTGTCTATGAAGGTAGCTATGGACTTATTGTTGATCCATCTCTCCTCTTGATTTCTCATGAGAGCATTCCAGTTTCCCTCAGACCCCCATGCAGGCACAGCCGATGAGGAATGCGCGATCTGTCAGAGTGTGTTTAACTGAAAAGCGGCTCCAGATTGCGTGACCATGTTAATGCAGTGCACAGTCAGAGTCTGAAGCAGGGTCAGCGCTGAAAAAAGCGGCTACGACCTTGCGCTGAATGCTCAGTTTAAGGACACTCTAAAGCAGTTATTACAGATGTCTTTACTGATATGTCACGAGAGGCAGGGGTGCTGGTAATAAGGCTGTGGAGTGTTACATCTGGTGTGAACGTTCGGTGTGTGTGCATGTGTGTTTGTGTAATAAGGGAATTTACATGAGTGCTAACATTTCGAGAGAGTGCGAGTCAGTCTCTCAACACATTTCTGATCTGATGTCATAAAGGAGCAGATATGAGTGGGCATGACTTACCTCAGCAGCACCACCACCAAGAGGAAGCTGTAAATCTGACACAACCTGCCTCGGAGTGTTAACTCGTAACTAACGTGTCAGAATAAAGCAGGGGAGGAAAAGCACATCTGTCCGTGAGCAGACAGCGGCATTAAGAGCCCAGTGAAGGGGCTTCGGGCATTCCGCCCATGCTCCCCACCCAGGCCTCGTTTAAAATGCAAATCAGACACAGCGGTCAGAGAGTTGCGTGTGTGCACGTGTATGTTTACTCGGGTTTGTGTGCCGAACGAGCACGGGCATCAGAGGACGTCTGGTCTCCGACTGAGCAAATATCACTCTGTGTTTATTTGTTTTTGTCTTTCCGGATTTTGACAAAATCAAAGCCATGGCGCGTGTTGCGTAAATTATGCATCTCAATTAGATCCATACAGCCCACTTCCTCTCCTCATCCGAACCCCCCCCCCCCCACACACACACACACTTTACTCACTTTACTCCTCAGCCTCTCAACTAACTTTTCTTTCTACCTCCTGATACTTCCTCTGACAGAGATTCCTCCTGCTTCTCTCTCTCTCTCTCTCTCTCTCTCTCTCTCTCATTTGCCGCAAAGAAATGAAAACAACTTTCACTCATCGTTGCGATCCTCGGTTTCAGACGCATCACTTATTTAGACTTTGGGCCCAACAAGATCTTGCGAAGTGTTTACGGAAACACACGACTGCAGATTTGTCAAAAACAGAGGGATTTAGTGCTCCGTTCATCAGGATTTGATGAAATCTGGACAGAATGTGTGGAGAGTTTATTAACGAGACGGCTGAGAAGGTCTAGCGGAGAGAGCGCCAGCATGGGGTGGACAGGGAGCTCCTCACAGCAGCCCTCAAATTAGACCCGGCTGTGGAGCGGAGCTAAGCTGGGCTTGTGGGAAGTCCATTCCCTAAAATCCCCCCAATCCCTCTGATACTCAGCATTAATTACCGCGCAGAACATAGTGCAGCATCCACCGCACAAACACAAACACACACACACACGCACACACACACACACACACACACACACACCCTGGCTTAAGGTTTAAGGTTTGGCCAACTGTGAGCGGTCCCAGTGTCATTGGCCTGCTTTAGGGGTCCATGCCTGTTTTGGATGACCACTGTGCTCCCTTATCCCGTTTCTTCCCTAAAGGCACTTCCCAGGGTCACGAGTCTAGATGCAGTTTCATAACAAGAATTTCTGGAGACCATAATGAGACATTTTGAAATAAATATGGGTGAGAACTGAGTATGAACTTTCTAAATCAATTAAATGTCTTGTGAAGGCAGAGTTCAAATTAGGATGCAACTATCCACTCATCAGCATGGATGAAAAGTGAAGAGTTACGAGTGGTTTTATGAGGGAAGGGTTACACTGTAATGCAGAAAGAACTGTCAGCAAAGCTTGGGAAGATGAGCTGTACAATTTGCCTTCAAGATAAATAAACGGTATGTTCTGGACTTAATTTTTTTTATTCCTGTTTAATTTATTCTAAGTACATTGAGTGCAATTATAATTGGAGTCAAATTCCTTGTAGGTATACACATATTCAATAAGGCTGACTCTGATTGTCACTCTGACTGTACTCTGGGTGGTAAAAGAGGATTGACTGTTGGTAACAAGATCGGTTTGAGAAGGGAATGATTCCACATGACTCAGCCTTAACTTGTAAGTCTAGAAAAACAAGCAAAAAAACTAAGTGGGTCAATATTTGAGATAGGATTTGTAAGGATTTTTTTCTGTAAAAATGTATGTTTTATTGTCACCTGTGATATTTCATTGTCATGTAAGCTACCTGCTATGTATTTTAGCACCATGAGACCACTAGCTGGAAAACCATCCATAAAATATTCCAAAATAGTGATGATGTTCAACACTGAACTTACTGACAGCAGAAGCAATACGGCACATTTTGTTTACAACTGACAGAGACTGCAGTTCCAGTATATCAGTGCTGTTTGAAATCTCTGCACCCTGAGCATAGAAATGTGAGGAACTGAACGACCTTCTGAAAGTCAGGAACCACCACGGTAGTCAGTGGAGCTTAGCTGTGTTTGAAATGCCAAAATGTCATATTAGATACCAGTGTAGTGGCTCAGACAGGGCATAAACCAGGCATAGCGGAAAAGATCCCAGCTGTTATTGCACACATGATAAAAAATACCGACTTTCGTAATTCTGCGGCACAAGTACTGCATGCCTCTACAGTGGAGGTGGCAAATGAAACCATTCTTCTACCAAAGTCTATTATCATCAGTCATATTTTCTTAAGCATTTTTAATTAATCAAATCTGATCTTCTTTCTTTCATTTTTTTTATCTTGTTTTAAGTGTAATAACTGTTGTTTATAGCATTATACTGAAATAGTTGAGAAGGCAAGATTAATACAAATAAATTTGAAGAAGTGATCCTGCCTTTTTTAAATCTTGTGATGGAACCTTTCATTTTTCTTATTTTCCATCATTTAGTTCATTAGTAATTCACTACCAAAGTAGGTCTTATGGCCATTTTGCCAAAAGACGGAGAGCCAACAGTCTTCCCTTCGTGACAGAGAAGCGGCGACTTGGCCATTGTAATCTCCCAGCCAGGACTGGGTCAGGCCTGCATCACGACTGGGAATGGAGTCTCACTTGTGCTCATTCTAAGAAATAAAAGGTGCCAAAAGCATATTAAAAGGTGCCAAAAGCGATGCTGTGGAAGAACTGCTTTGGGTCCCTAAAGCCAGGCGCACACCATACACTTTCCAGTTGCAGGCAGTTTTTTGGGCTCAGCTACAAACCAGTGACAAATTGCTATGTGCCTGTTACAAGCGTAGGGTTCACAATATGATTTTCCCAGTGGGCAATTTACATGCCCCCTAAACATGTTTGAATTATCTAAAATTAATTGCAAAGTGTGGGTTCTTCCATTACATATCAGAGATGAGCAACAGCCCATGAAAGTGAATGCAAACTCCCAGGGCGCTTTTCAGATTTTTGTATGTAGAGTATTTCTATCATGTGTTCTGCAATGTAGAACTGAAAGGTGGAAATAGTGGTGTTGTTGGATCTGTATTGCAATTCCTACACACTGAAGGTCAAATATGGTCTAGAATAGCATAGAGTGTAGGGATACAGAACCTTTCAATGGATCATCACTGCCTGCTGCTTCTATAGCTTGTGTCCTACAGACAATAATTTAGCCTGAACTTAGTAAAAGAACAGAAAACCTATCGACTCAAAATACGCTTGTCAGTGGGCGGATAAGTCAGTGGGTTAAAGCTGGGGACTCAAAACTCCGGTCCTGCACAGTTTGATGTTTCCCCTCTTCAAAGGTTTTCTGAGCAAGGAAATCACCAAACCCTGCTGGATCACGGCCCTCCAGTACTGGATTTTTAGACCCCTGGGTTAGAGTGTTAAAATTAATTGCACTGAAATTATTATTCATATTAAGCGAGCACATGCAGCTAAGTTCAAATCCTTAGCGCTTGCTTTCAAGGCTAAACTTCCACCCCCATACATAACAGCATTGGTCAAACAATGTGTCACTTCCCGTCCTCTCAGGGCTTCAAGCATGGCTCGTCTTGAGCCTCCGCTGCACAAAAGAAGAGGGAAACATGCGTCAAGACTCTTCTCAGTCTCGGCCCCCCAGTGGTGGAACGGACACCCTCTTCCGGTCAGAACCATTCAAGGAGCATCTCAGCGACTATTACCTCTTGTATTCTAC
The DNA here is from genome assembly GCA_037577075.1 of Alestopetersius hilgendorfi. Lineage (NCBI taxonomy): Eukaryota > Metazoa > Chordata > Actinopteri > Characiformes > Alestidae > Alestopetersius > Alestopetersius hilgendorfi. The sequence goes on along the minus strand of JBBIGB010000149.1, from coordinate 3,662,178 downwards.
TGCTTACAAAAAAAAAAACCTCTTCCTTTCTCTTCTCTTGACTTCTCTATGGCTTATGTTGATCCGGTATTGTTATCTGGCAGGTGTTAGCTAATTATTATATGACAGATGCTGTATAGGTGCACCGCATGTGCAGTATTTCAGTTAAATAATTGACGTGGATTTAAGCTGTTTACAGGTTTAAGACACAGTTGTGGACTACTTGAGCACTGATGTACATCGCTCTGGATAAGAGCGTCAGCCAAATGCCATAAATGTAAATGCAGACAGTGACTAGACTGAACAATACTACTGTTTTCCATTAAAGAACCATTCACCCAAAGGTTTCTTAGAGAAGCAGATGCATTTCCAGCCTGGCAGCAGGGGAGCTGAGATCTGCCACCCTTCCAGATTCTAATCCAACATGCCTGAACCCGGTAAGGAAGGCCTTTGGGAGAATCTGAGTGTCAGAGCATCTCCATGGCAATAATTGGGCCCCTCTACTGGTCCAAAGATACCTGTATAGAGTACAGTTCATATCAGCTCTGCTATGTAGTATTCTTTACCAGACACACTATCTCTGATTTGTATTTAATTCCTTGCACTTTACCAGCTATTACCTAGTCATCTAATTAAAATGCTAATCAGACAATCTCAATTTCTCCTCAGAAGCACTTTGTGCAGTAGCTTTAGGGAAAATATCTGACTGAATTGGGATACAGAAATGAGTCTCATCTATGCGGTTCTTTAAATCCCTCAACTGAAGCCGCGAGGAGATGATGATGTATTCTCGTCATAAGCGCTAACATTAGCTACATTCCAACTGACAGCTTGCTCTCATGAGGTGGCCCTCTATGAGAGCAACGGAGTTTTTCCACAAACTGTGTTTCACAAACTTCTGTCAAACTGAACTAAGTATCAGTGACTGCTTTAGTTTGTGTTTATGTTCAGATGCCTATAATCACAAGGTCAAAAAATAGAACTCATCCCTTTCTATTGACTCCTCGCTGGCTGCTGACTGGTAGTTTTCAGTGCTAGAATGGGTTTTGGTGTGCTTTTACATGTAACAGCACTTATTCACAGCTGCATGATATTATTGCTTTCTATATCAGGTGTGAAAGCATAGGAATGCAAAAGCGATGAAACACAGTTTGGTGGTCTTCTTAAGCTGTGATTTTCAAAAATAGCTGCGATTTGAAATTAAATTTGCTCAGTGAGAACTGCGTTGGCTGGCACGCAGTATAAAAGGGCTGGTGACGACTAGGAGCAAAATACACTGCATAAATTAGACCAGGCTGAAATGTTATAGATCTGTTTCTTGTACTATTTCTTCTTCTGTTTCATATCTGAGAGGATTTGAGATGCCAGCATGAGCATAAGGTCAAACCGAAAATAAAGCAGTGTAGTTCCATTAAAACCTCATAACTCAGGTTAAAACGTCGAGTGTGGAGTAGGATTTAAGCATGAACAGGACTTTATTAACAAAAAAATGAAAAACAAGAGAATAAACAAGATATTAATGGAACACTGATCTAACGCAGGGACTAACGAAACAAAACAAAACGAAGCAAAAAGACAGGAGTGGAAAATTCATTTACAGGAACACAAGAGGGGCAAAAACACAAAGCCAGAAGTACAGGAAAATCCAAAAATACACCAATCCAAAGCCACAGAGCAAAAAGAACAAAATCCCAAAAAACAAGTGGGTAGAGAAACAAAAACCCTCATCCAAAAACACTGACCAAAAACAGAGGAAAAACAGCAAAAACTAGGCTGAAGACAGGGGCTTTATATGCTAACTAAACTAATGAGAAACACCTGGCAAGGGGCGGAGACAGGAACAAGACACAGGTAGAAGTCTTAATCAGGAGGCAGGGCCAAGACCAAAACACACTCACATGGAACAGACACATTAAGAGGCACATAGAGATTGTAAACAACAACAAACAAGCACAAAACATTACAAAAACAGGGAAATAACTGGAAGAACATTATAGTAACTAGAGGTTCCAGTGTATATGCCTACATACAATGCAAATACAGTGCAAGATACTATACAATTATCTATAGTATATATAGGCATAATGTATATACTAAGCTTTATCTGTGACACCTAAGAAATCTCGCTGTGTTGTGTTATTGATGTTTAGTCTGAAATCATTTTTTTGTTTTTGAGGGTATGGATATGACCCCAGTTGATGGATACTAACATTGTGCCTGTCAAGATGCCCAAACCCAAACTCTCCTAAAGAAAGAATCACTTTACTGAAGTATTACTGGCAACCCTTGGCATGTGCACTTATCCAGAGGAACTTTAGGTCATGTACTAAAACAACAAAACCATAGCCAGTAGAATGAGCTCATTTCCTGGCAGTCTAAAGATCACTTGTCTCGCAAAGCACTGTGGGTGTAAGATTATTATGTTCACTGTAAGCACAACTACTTCAATCAGTCGCACTTTGAAATTGTACCTTTTGAGTCATTCATTACACAAAACAAGCACAACGAGTCACTCGACAGGTTATTAGGATTATTGTGTCAATAGGCATGGTGTTAAATCAGGGCTTTTTCAGGATAGTGTCAAGATAGTTCTCATTGTCTTATCTAAAGGATTTTGAGGTGCAACATTCATTCATTAGATGCAAATGCCTATCATGAACCAAAAGGTGAACCAATGAGGTGAGCAACATGTTCTTCACTTCTGAGTAAATATCTAGTAAGTAGTAAATGACTAGTCAGACTAATTATAAATATAGCACTTTAAACATGATATCTATTATTCTGTTTCCTTAATCCAGACCTCTGGATATCATTGCTAGTAACCTGAGACTCATACTTTAAGAAAGAAATATAGGATTTTGAGTATTTTCCTACTAGCGTTAAGATGTTCAAAGTGATGTGAGGAGGTACATTTCGTTTTCAACTATGTATATATTTGTGTGTGTGTGTGTGTGTGTGTGTGTGTGTGTGTGTGTGTGTGTGTGTGTGTGTGTGTGTGTGT
>JBBIGB010000149.1:3540747-3560773 GCA_037577075.1 Alestopetersius hilgendorfi | reverse complement strand
GTAATCCTGCTCAAGTAGTGCTTAAGAGGGGGATTGATCTTGATAAATAGCAGGATTACTTTAGGCTCAGTTCTTATAAGCGCTGTCAGTGACAGCAGTTATTACATATTTCCGATTCTACTATTGCAATTTGTTTTATAGCAAGTACGTTACACAACCTAATTGGTTTGCATCTGTGTAATAATTCAAGTCAAATCTTCAGCTTTCTAAGACCTTATTACTTGCTCATGTGTTGTTGTTTTTTTTTACCTGGGTGTATTCCAGAGGCAAATGACCTCTGTCACATTTTGTCTGAGCTATATTTGATCTGAAATGGGCAAAAATCGTACTGTTTCAGTACACACATCGTTCGCTATGCCTTTTCTGTTTAGTTCGTATAGCCTTTTCACTGGTGGTGTTGCCCTGTTTTGTTCAGTCCAGTCATTTTTATTTAGCTGAACTCCCTGCTTTTAAAAGCTAAATCTGTTCATTTTAAAGAAGATTCAGACACCCCAGAAATGCAGATAATGGGCCTTAATTATACCTTCAAACTCTGTATGTACCACTTACACTGGTTTGTTGTAGAGGTCGGTTAGAACAGCTGGGTGGTCCCGTTATCAACTTTGCTCAGGACCTGATGTTCTTTTGTATATGCACTGTCAAAATGGTCCCTCCCTTTACACTTATCAGTCAGAGAAGGTGGAGATCTGCCCTGTACTACATCTGTAATCTAAATATATCCTGTTTTCTATGAATGGGAATGTGGATAAATGTGCTGATTTAAAAAAAATATATATGTGGATGAAAATTAAAGTTGTTTTCTTCACAGACCATGCAGGCAGCAGAGCTGATCGACTCAGAATTTCGATCTGGAATGAGCAATCGACAGAAGAACAAGGCCAAGAGAATGGCCAAGCTGGTAGCGAAGCAGAGGTCTAGGGATTTGGATCCCAATGAAAAAAGGTATTTCCATCTCAAATACAGTGTTGACGCTACAGGACATTATCTGAGATTGGAGGTTGGTAGTATTCAGGGCACTAAGCATGTTTTCATCCTCAGCAACGACAGCTTTGAAGGGGAGCCTGAAGAGAAGCGACGGAAAACAACAAACGTGGTCATTGAGCAGCCAGCTACTGACAGCAAAGTCTTAATTGACAACGTTCCTGATAACTCAAACCTGCTTGAGGAGGTTGGTGAACAAAAATGCTTGGACACTCTTCTTACACAGGTGTTTGTGAAACTTCAGTCACTAAAACCTGGGACGCACCAAGCCACCTTTGAACAATAGCTTCTTTCTATGTCTGTCTTCTGTCACCTTCCATAGTTATCACCTCTTGTCTCCTGAAATTTGCATTTACAGCAGATGGTGATATGCAGTTTTTAATGCACCTGTATCAAAGGGAGCAGCTTACTAGCAAGAGCAGCAGTACTCTATAAAACTGGAGCAGTTTGAATGTCTCATGTTCTCTCATAAGTGTTCTCTTTTTAAACTGAGAAAAGGTAACAGTGATTTAATGTAGTGCTTTAATGCAAAGGTTTGTAATTGGAAACATGAAATAAAGCTATTTTTTAAGCTATTTTACGTTAATTCTTTGAATTGAGTGCTTTGTCTTTATGCTTGAGTATTTTCAGAGCACCTTAAGAGCTCTCATGCATCTGTCATCATATTCCCAATTTAAAAAAGAATATTTAGTAAAGAATTTGGATATTTAATAGTAAATATAGTTTATAATATAGTTTATGGCCATTTCTTTTGATGAAACCTTGCACTGGCGTTGAAAAATGAGGTTTCTCTCTGTGTCCTTGAGTGCTCTTTTCTTGCATTAATGCAAATGCCAATTGTGTTATACTGTACAGAGAACCCAAAAAGAGGTGGGTCAACTCTCAGCACTCACCTGTGGCCTGGTGGCGTCCTAAAGTTCACTTGAGTCTGTCAATGCCCTCATCATCGGTCCATACAGCTTGATGACATGTCTAATCTGCTTTAAACTTTTCTCTCATGTTGGACAGACACAAGAGTGGCCCCTGGAGAGTTTCTGTGAAGAGCTTTGTAATGATCTGTTCAACCCTTCCTGGGAGGTACTATCATCTTTTATTCCTTTAAGCCAGATTACAGTTTACAGATTACGTATGTCAAGTTTTCCTCCATTTATGTATTTAAGTATAGCATAAACAAAATTAAATAATAAAAGCAAACCTTAAATGTGTGGAGGAAATAAATGAACATGGAATAAGACAACATAAGTCGTGATTGACAGACCTTTAATCGTGGGGTATGGTTGGGCTGCAGATTCGTCATGGTGCCGGCACAGGCTTGAGGGAGGTGCTGAAGTGCCACGGTGCCGGAGGTGGGAAGCTTGTTGGCAGTACTGCAGAACAGGTACCTTAACTGCTGCTTTTTTTCCCCCCTTTTCCCCCTTCCCTGTTGTGCTGAACTGCAGATATGTATTTTGTAACTCTAAGCTCTTGGTGAGTGATCTGGTTCGTATTTCCTTGCTCATTATTATTATTTTTTGGTATGGCTTAGTTTTAGGTTATTGTATAACTTTTACTTCTTTATAATTGACAAACTTGTGGACAGGTGCCTGTAGTGCAGACACTTCTTTCTTGTGGGTTGATCTTTAAGCTATCATACTTAACCTCCTCTTAATCTGTGACCTTTTATCACCTTTTTCACAGTTGGCCCAACAGCATCAAGAGTGGCTTGAGGACTTGGTCATCAGGCTTTTGTGTGTCTTTGCTCTGGACCGTTTTGGGGACTTTGTGTCCGATGAGGTGAGGCCTCTACCCCAGTGACCTTCTGAGCTTGTGACCATCCTCAGCTTGCTCTGAAAAACCGCACATTGTCATTTCAAGTGTATTTGTTTATTGATTGCACTCATTCATCACAGAGATTTTTTGTTTAAGTGAATGAATGTCATGCACATTATACTACTGTTATAATTCATTCTTTCAAAGTTTACTAATAATTGTACTACTTATGTATTCTACAGTGATGTATTTATCCCTCTGGTTGCTCTGCATATGTGTTATGTCTAATGTTTCAAGGATGCAGTATTCTTTGCACTATGCTCTTGTGGTAAAGATTAAACGATAAAAATGAGTGCAGTGGTTTTTCTGTCATTGCTGTGCATCACTCGGTAATGTTTTGCTAAGTGGTTCTCAAACTGATCCTCAGGTACCCCTTATGGGTTTTTTCCCTTTTGTTTGTGTCAAGTAGAGACACCTGGTAGTCCCTAAAGACAAGTTTGAGAACCATTGGGCTGGTTTGATGTATATGACTCAAATCAGGATTTTGTTCATTGTTTCAACATTTCCACTTGAACCTACTTCACTCTTGTCTGGTAGGTTGTTGCACCGGTCAGAGAAACGTGTGCACAGACCCTGGGTGTGGCCTTGAGACACATGACTGACGGTGGTGTTGCCATGACAGTGGACGTTCTGTTGAAGCTGCTTACTGAGGATCAGTGGGAGGTTCGACATGGGGGTCTGCTGGGCATCAAATATGCTCTTGCTGTCAGACAGGTGCGGCCAGTTCTTTCCTCGCATATTCTTAACTTTTTAAGCATGTTGATGTGAGCTGTCTTTCTCCGTGTTACTAAATCTCTGAAGATCACTCACTGAAATAGAAAGCACTTAGGATCACATACCAGTTTGCATATTAATGCAGTTAACTTGTCTACTTATTAAAAGTTTGTGCATTTGTTGTGTTTAATGGAGTTTTTAAATATTCTGTTCATTTCTTTTAAATTGAGATGTGGAAACACTAACACAGGTACCTGTTGAAGTAACTGGTCTGATCTGGTCAACCCTTAGGATCTTATTGGACAGCTGCTGCCACGGGTACTTCCGGCTATAACTGAGGGCCTGCAGGACCTGGACGATGACGTACGTGCAGTAGCGGCTGCAGCTTTGATTCCAGTAGTGGAGGGACTGGTGCAGCTTCAGCCTGCCAAGGTAAGAACCTTACCTTGTTGTGAATGTATTATACCTTGATATGGCCATATTCAAGTGAGCGGTAATCATCCTGTTGCATGAGACTTTGTTTACACTGTATTGTTACGAATCTCTTTCTCGTTACATTACCTAAATCCAAGTTAATGTGTTGATTGCAATGTTATGCAGGTCCCTTTCATAGTGAACACACTGTGGGATGCCCTGCTGGAGCTTGACGACCTCACAGCTTCTACAAACAGTATCATGACCTTGCTATCCTCTCTGCTCACTTACCCACAAGTGCTTCAGTGCAGGTGAGCCCTGACTTTTGGCAATCAGCTGTGTTTCTATTTCTAACCATCCATGATCATTGTGTTGGTTTCTGTCCTGATCGTCAGTCTGGGTTTCTACCTCTGTTCCTGAATTCCAGCATATGTTTATTTTTCCTCTTTCTAGTACGCAGCAGTCACTGACGGTGCTAGTTCCTCGAGTGTATCCCTTCCTGAGACACACCATTGCATCAGTTCGAAGAGCTGCTTTAGAAACCCTTTTCACTCTTCTGTCGAAAGCTGACCAAGTGAGTATTAGTCAAGGTCGGATCAGGTAGAATCATGATGAAGCCTTTTGGAAAAGTTATTAAAATGTGGGTATGCAGGCAGGGAGTTAACTGTGCAAGCCTTTTTGGTTTTCTGTCTATGGTCTCAGGGGTGTGAGTGATGGGCTGAAGTTTTGAATGTGTTGCTTCTTGCAGAGCTGTGCTGTGTGGTTGAACAACATATTGCAAGAAATGCTCAGACACCTCTTTCAGTCCTGTATTCTCGAGAGCAACCAGGAGATACTTGATCTCATCCAGAAGGTGTGTACTGGAAAGCCTAGAGAGTACTGATTCACTTTTTATACTGAATATGTGCTAACTAGATATATCAATTTACAAGGTATGGGTTGAGCTGTTACGACAGGCCCCCCATCAGTATGTGGTGGCAGCCAGTTGTCCATGGATGGGTGCCTGGCTCTGTTTGATGATGCAAGCGCCTCACATTCCCATTGATCTCAACATGCTCCTAGAAGTCAAGGCTCGTTCCAAGGTGAGATGCATTACTTTGCTTCAGAAACGTGTCATGTGTTTATTTGGGTCAACAGGAAGCTTTATTTCATGTTCGTGTGTCATGCGGAGATCTCAAACGTTTAAATTAAAGTTCCAAAACCCATAAATTAAGTTTTTAAAAATGGTGTCGTAAAAGTCAGAAGTACTAAATATATTTAATTGTTAAATGTGGGGGGAAACCCCATAGATTTATTGATTGGTTATTTTGGGGTCTTTTGTGTCAAGTTATGAAAATCTTGGTATCCTATTGGTTGTGCTGAAAAAGGAATATATGACTTTATATGTTTAAAAGAACAAGTAATGCACAAACAGGAAAGATGTCACCTGGAATGTAAGGGTTAACAGGATCTTGTCAGCCACCCAGTGTAAATACAAAACATTGCTTTGCAGTGCATCTCTCTCCCAACCCTTGTGTCTGTATCTCAATGGATATATTTCCTTTTCCCTATACTACCCTCTAAGTGTAGGCCCACAGCACTGACAGTATGTTGTTTGTTCAGGAGAAGGCCAGTGGAAAACCCCGGCAAAGCGGGCCGCAGGTAAAGGAAACCGTGCAGGAGTACATTGGTGGAGCCGACACTATCACTGAGGACCAGGCCACAAGAGATTATGTGGTGACACGGGCCCGACTCATGTCTGCCAAGTGTGTACATTACGTGCTGTTTCTCTAAATTTACTGATCAGACCCCCACCCCCATCTAATCTATTCAGTATTATTCCCCTGCGATGGGCTGCTTCATTCTTGTAACTACTGTCTCCTCGCAGGTTGTTGGGGGCGCTCTGCAGCTGCATCTGTGACCCACGGTTGAACTGCTCCTCTCAGGAAGTTCGGCCGGCAGAGTCACTTGCTCAGTTGCTGACCTTCCATCTCAACTCAAAATCGGCTTTGCAGCGCATTGCTGTGGCCATGGTGCTCTGTGAGTGGGCATCCCTGCAGAAGGTGGGTAGAGTGGATTTGTTTCTTTATTTTGTCCTAACTTTTACAATATCCACAATGATTTTCAGCTAAAATTGTACAGAAATATTGATTACTGAATCTAAGTGTTTAGATATCTTCCTCATCCACTTCTGATGCAACTTTTCATGCAGAACACACTGAGCTTTTTGATCCATTTGAGAGACTGGCCCAAAGGGGTACAGACTCCACTCTGCCTCTGTTTCCTAGGCACTTTCTTTCAAGAAACGTGGATGTAGCAATGAGTTAAAACTTTAGAACAATCCATATCCTGTTTTTCTAGTAGTTTTTTTTTAAATGCTATTTCTCTCACTTAATTTTTCAGGAGTGTGAAATTGTGTCCAGTGTGGTCCAGCCTCGCCTGTTGGCTATACTGTCGGAGCAGTTGTATTATGATGAAATTGCCATCCCCTTCACACGCATGCAAAACGAGTGCAAGCAGCTTATCAGCCTCCTTGCTGATGCCCACATTGACGTGAGCGATCGAATCAACTGCAGTGTCTTCACTATAGATCAGGCCAATGAGCTAGTGAGTACCTGCAAAGCCTCAGTCATTGAAACCTCGGTCCTTTCCATCTGTCAAACTATATTACAGTGTGAAAAGCAATGTGCTCTATCTAACTGTGCCTGCCTTTACAAATGATCAATAGTTTATCTTTAGTACCTAACAGATAAACTATTTGTTGCCAAGGCAAGTACAATTATTGCCAAGGCATCACCCTCACTGCAAAGTCACTGATTATAGCACATTTTCACTGATTGCTACAGTTAATACATTTTGATTATGAAACACATGTCTGTGGTCAGACAGGTTCTTGATATTGGTGTCCTGTTCTACCCAGTAGATTTACTTATGAGTGCATATCTGTATTCTTCCATTTATAGCTCTGCTTGATTTGTCATATCCATCTAAAAGCATTTTTACCTAACACAGATGATGCCGATGAGATGGTACATTACACAGAATATATTGGCATTTTATCTATTGCCAACAAGCATACTAACAATGCCAGAGCCATTATTAGGTTATTTGCATGCTTCATCAATTTGCATGTGAACAGCAGACGTTCTCGAACATACAGTACTAGGGTTTGTATTGTATTTGTTTCAGGATTATTCTTATTGTACATCTGTTAACATAATAGTTGTTTTTGTCTTAATTTTCAGAAACGGGTAAGGTTTGTGTGCTCCAAAATGGTGTCATTCACCAAAATGTCAATGCTTTCTGTATTTCACATCATTTGATTTCACTTCTACATTTAATTCTCAAATCTTACTTTCTTGCTCTTTCTTCAGGTGACCACCATCTTCTCTGATGCCACTGCGTCTCTGAACCTGAAATCTCGGCCGTTCCAGGCGCTGGACAGTAAGCGGCAGCAGGCCTGCTCCACTGTGGCCGAGACGAGTGCAGACTGGCATCAGCTGCACTTGCGTGTGCACACGTTCACAGCCTGCGCTGTGGTGGGCCTGGCTGCTCTCCCCGACAAGTTGAACCCGGTAGTCCGCCCACTCATGGAGGCTGTGAAGAAGGAGGAGAACACACTGGTGCAGGGCTACGCCGCCTCCAAAATCGCCCGGCTACTGCAGCTGTGTGCAAGTCGCACACCCTGTCCTAATGCCAAGATTGTAAAGAATCTGTGCGGCTCGGTGTGTGTAGACCCCATGCTCACACCCAACGCAGCCTGCCCTGTTCAGCCACCCGCACTGCCCACACAGGAGAGCGCAAAAGGTGAGAACATTTAAGCCCTGACATTTTAAGTATATATTTTTAGAGCCTCTGTCTCCTTCAACTGCTTTACCAAGACAAAGGCATGACGCTGGTGTTGGGTGTAGCTTTTAAAGCACTTTAGCTGACATTTGTTGACTACCTTTGCTTATTAATCTGTTCTTACTTCTCACTTCTATTTTTTTTCTGCCACTCTCTTTTTTTTTTTTGCCCCCTTTAGCAAGTGTTTCAGAAAAAGATGGTATGCACCACATGGTCAATAAGACGAAAGGCATCATCACTCTTTACCGGCATCAGAGGGCAGCTTTTGCCATCACCAGCAAAAGAGGTCCGACTCCCAAACTGTCAAAGGCTTCTCCTAATGACCTTCCCCCAGGCAGCTCTGCCTCCACAGAAACAGACGAGGTCAGTTTGTGGTATCCATATTTTTTTTCCTTATGTGGAAATGTTTGGAAATTCTGGAAATTCTATACCGGACTCTAATGCAGTGATGATCAAGCAATAGTTTTAATAGTGTTAACTGGTTCTTTTTCAGAGTAAGAAGCCTATTCTAATTCAGAGAAGAGGTGCAGAGTTCTCGCTAATGACTATCGCAAGACACTTTGGGCCAGAGCTCACCAAGGCTTTGCCGTATCTTTGGGAGTCTATGATTGGTCCACTGAAAGCTGTAGACTCTCTGGGTAAGCATTCATTAAGTGCTGTGGAGGGGTAATGACATGGTCAGGTTTCTTTGATGTAAGATCATTAAGACGCAGCTCAAACAGGGCTGACGTGTCGTAGTGTGAAAGACCAATGCTTGACATAGCAAGGAGCAGATGTTAACTTTAATGTCATGCAAATATTGTGTTGTAGATTCCAGGCAACTTTTGGAGAAGGGTGACTCTGTAGCCCAGGACCTGGTCCACTCTTTCCAGGTTTTGGAGGTCACTGCAGGAGCCATGTCTCAAGATCTTATACCTCTGGTACATACCTGCATGAATATACACCTGACTCACCAGTGCCCAGCTAATAGTGTTGGTGTTTAGATTATTGAACATTATCAGAGATTCAGTAATTATGCTCTGCTTGCAAGTTTGTGACCTTTTCATATTCTATATTTCTGTATAAATATGACCTACTCGGGTAGTTTGGAAAATATAGAACATATTGAAATGATAATCAAAGAGTTATACTTGGTCATTTATTTTAAGAAAAATGTTCCAGTATTACAGTGTGAAAGTATGTAATTAGCATTTAATTCGATGGAGAAATTGGAATTTTTCAATCAATTGCATGATGATCAGGTCTGAGTAGGCATCCTTTTTAAATATCGGGGATTTTTCAAAGTCTGATCTTTAACTCTTTTCACAAACATGAGTTGTGATGTTTGCCTGACTTGAAAAAGGTCTGAAGAGTTTGGACCACCATTCAACAAGAGGGATTTTGCACCTATGGTGGAAGTTCAAAACCATCTATATTTTCCATTTCAATATGTAATATTGGATTAATAAATGGCCAAGTGTTTTGTGTAAATGTTGGGCTCTTTATCTACTTCTATATTTCTGATTCATGCAAAAATATAGAAGATTCTATAGGGCAGTGGTCCCCAACCTTTATTTAGTCACGGACCGGTTTAATATCAGAAACTTTAAGGAGTGGCAGGTAAATATACGTATTTATACAAATAAATGATGTACATAAAAATGGGGATATTTTAAAAATATAATAATGGGGTATCTTTATTATAATAAACGTAAATCCAGTGTGTACTCGCAGCTTTATTAACAGCATTTTCATAACAGCGAGCTGACAACAGAACACGGTAACATCCACTTTTTTTTTTTCTGTGCAGCCCGCGGGCCGGTACCGGGCCCACGGGATTTGGGGATCACTGCTATAGGGTACCAGTGTATTGGTTGCATTGGTCAAGGAAGGTTGGCTAGGAATGCTTAATAGAATAAGTAGTTGTAACAAAAATATAACTTGCTGTATCTGTGTCTCTCTAGCTGTTAGAACAGCTGCCTCTGCTGTGCAACTGTCTCCATCATCCGTACACGGCCGTGCGTCACATGGCTGCTCGCTGCGTGGGGGTGCTCAGCAAAATTGCCACCATGGAAAGCATGAACGTTTTCTTGGAGCGTGTTCTGCCGTGGCTGGGGGCCATTGATGACAGCACCAAACAGGAAGGAGCCATTGAAGCCCTGGCTTGTATCCTTCAATCTGGCACTTTTGTACTGGGGCCTAAATCAGGCATTGTAATAAATTGTGTAAACAGTGGGGCTGGGCAAAACTGTTGGAGTACATGAATACATTGTTGTTTGAACTCATTTTTTTTTTTTTTTTTGCCTGAACTAAAATTTAAATTATAGCTCATTTAGTTTCTGTTTTGGTCTCTAAAAGAATGAAGGCAGCTGGTGGCCTAGTTGTTAGGGAGTTGCCCCCTACAATCAGAAGGATGTGGTTTTGAATCTCAGGACTGCTGGTGGCACCACTGATGTACCATTGTGCATGGTACCATCCCCACACACTGCTCTCTAGGCAGCAAGGAACACAGCGACCACTGCATCACTTGGTGAATGGGTTAAATACAGAGAAAAATTGGCACTTTTTGCTGTGCTCATGTGTGACTATAAGGGGCCACTTTACTTTTCTAGGGAGTGCACAGGGATGACTCCATGAATAACTGTGGCCCTGTGTTCTGTGGAGAAAAACTGCTCTATTTAGGGTTTACGTATTTATTCACAGTGCCTTTCCATGTTATCCTGTAAGTGAAGTCAATCCTTGACCCGTCACTCTCAGGTGTAATGGAGCAGCTGGATGTGGTCATAGTGCCCTACATCGTACTGCTGGTGGTGCCGGTTCTAGGCCGGATGAGTGACCCCAGCGACAGTGTGCGCTTCATGGCTACACAGTGCTTCGCCACACTCATACGTTTGCTCCCTCTGGAGGTTTGTGTTGTCCACTCACAGACTTGTTTATAACTTCCATAATTTTAAATGGCACATGTTGAACATTCAAATAACGAGTTCTGATGCTCTGAGCGCCACATTAAACCATTAACACCAATTAACTTTTGTCTTGTTTTTCCTAGAGAGGCCCATGGCCTCATTACATTTAGATGTGGCTAAAATAAGACCAAGTCTGGTACATTACATTTTTGATTCATTGTAGGGTCACTTAAGTAGCACCATGTTTAATTTTAGGACATTTTTAGCTTTTGTCAGTCATTTTGGTGCCAGTTGGAGGATCAGAAAATAAAACTGTTTAAGGGTACACCCCACGATCTGTCTGTAGGGCTTTTTCGATTCCATCTCTAGGGCATGGTATACCATTGCTCCCACTTATTTTCAATATAAAAATGGAAATGTTCCGTTTTGGCCTCGGCAAACATTTTTAGTTTAGTTAAGTTAGTTATTATTCCTGTAAGGGTGCTTTTATTTCTGATTCCATCCAGATGTACCTTTTCTTACTAGCGATGTCATTTATAGGCTGGTATCCCTGACCCGCCCACCATGTCGGATGACCTCATTCGTCAGAAGGCCAGAGAGCGCCGCTTCCTCGAGCAGCTGTTGGACAGCAGGAAGTTGGAGAACTACAAGATCCCTGTGCCCATTAAGGCGGAACTTAGGAAATACCAGCAGGCATGTAGCTTCATGGGTGTGACCTTTACAAATCCATTACAAATCTGTGACTGTTCCAACTTCTGAATATTATGTGCGCTGTCTAAATGGCGTGCGTAGTGAAGACTTTAGCTTTAAAATGAGTCATTTCATTCCAAAGCCTCTTGTATATAGTATGTTTTTGTTCTTTGGAAGCAGCAGTGCTTTGTTGATAAAGCTTCCTCTGTCTCTTGATGCTTGTGTTTGCATAGTAACTGGATAGACTGAATAGTCCTCCCTTGTTATGACATTCTGCATGATGCATGTCTTCTGTGTGCTCTAAACTTAAATAGCTTTTTTGCCGTTTATGAATGGGGGCCAGAGGGCGCGTGCTGAAACAAAATTACATTTAAACCAAACAAATCCGAGGCTGAAAATTGTAGTGGCTGCTTTTCTTCTTTCTTCTGACGTGGAGCCAAGTCCAGAGAGAATCATCCACCTCTGAAACTAAATTCTTGTGTGGTAGTTCTCCAACCACAAAGCATTAGAAAATCTAGTGTGTGAAGAGAAGTTAACCTAATAAAACCAAGATTAGAAAAGAAGTCAAAACAGGGCCAGGGAGAGTTTTTCTTAATTCGGCATGCATAGTCCTGTAGTGTCTAGAATCATATTAGCAACTCTGATGAATTAGAATTTTTCAAACAGTTGTAAGGGTTCTGGATCAGCTTTGTAATCTTAGTTACTGAATGTTAATCTCTTTTCAGAGACACTGCTGGATGAAAAAGTACAATGTTTTAATACTATAAAACAATAGTATTAAAGACTTAAATATTTACCATGATGTAATAATTGTGACTTTCTCACTGATGGCTCTGTAATGTTGTATGTCTCTCTCTGGAATAGGATGGAGTAAACTGGTTGGCGTTCTTGAATAAGTACAAACTGCATGGGATCCTGTGTGATGATATGGGCTTGGGCAAAACCCTGCAGTCCATCTGCATTCTTGCTGGAGACCACTACCTCAGGTATACAAATGAATGTCATGCTATGTACATATGCTGTGCACACTGTGCTTTATTTACTAGGGTTTTACACAGGGTTTTTAGATTTGAAGATTCCTGCTCATTCAGTTTCTTACTCAAGAGCAAAGGGTGCACTTTAATGCTGATTTTACTATTACAATAACAAGGGGTGTCTGGATATTTGTTACCAATCAGTAACTGCAGAAAAAGGTCTTCTGCGGTTGCGGTTGAGGTGGGGTGTGACTATTTTGAATTGCCTGTTTTTTCTAATGTGTTTAACTGTGTTCAGGGCGCAGGAGTATGCCAAGACCAAAGCTGCAGACTCTTGTCCTCTACCCTCCATAGTCGTCTGCCCACCGACTCTGACAGGCCACTGGGTGGATGAGGTGGGCAAGTTCTGCACTAAGGAGTACCTGAACCCTCTGCACTATACAGGTCCCCCCACGGAAAGAGCACGGTATGCAATAATGACACCCTCTACTGTAGTTATCGGAAGATTAATGTGACGTTTTTGCTTTACATTGTTACATCTTTGTGGATGTTTCAGAAACACTGCATGCACTCATTTTAGTCCATTTTCTTCCTTTCGTTTTGGACGATTGATTTCTCTTGGTGACAAAGATTCATTCACTTGTACATGAAGGAAGTAAATGTTTGTTTCTGTTCCAGCTTACAGCACCAGGTGAAAAAGCACAACCTTGTTGTAGCCTCGTATGATGTGGTGCGGAACGACATTGACTTTTTTAGGTATTAATAAAAAAGATCCTCTTGGTGTACACAGCTGTGGTCTCTGGATGTTGTTTTAACAGGCTAATCTATTTTCTAACCCCTAACAGAAATATAAAATTCAATTACTGTATCCTTGATGAGGGTCACGTTATTAAGAATGGGAAGACCAAGCTCTCCAAAGCTATCAAGCAGCTGGCTGCCAACTACAGAGTTATCCTGTCAGGCACACCCATTCAGGTAAATCTGAACTGTCTAGATCTTTGTTACAAACTTTCAGAGTAACTAAGGAACAGACAAATTTTATGCCCCCTTTGAGTCATTCTTTCTCTTCTATCACTAGAATAATGTTCTGGAGCTGTGGTCTCTTTTCGACTTCCTGATGCCAGGCTTTTTGGGCACGGAACGCCAGTTTGCCGCCCGCTACGGGAAGCCCATCCTCGCCAGTCGAGACGCAAAGAGCTCCTCCCGGGAGCAGGAAGCAGGTAGGGCTGTCATGGCTGTTTCCTTGTATTTGGAAGCAGAAGACAAATCTTTGTCTGTCTTCCTTCAGATAAGGTCTCGAATGAGGCATTGATGTTCATTAAGGTTACTGCTATGTTTAGCTCCTTTGTGTTTTTTTGCATTTTAGGTGATGGATGTCTATGGCACATTTCCGGGTGTTATTGTGACTAAATGAATTGTGTTTTGGGTTGCAGTTTTGCTGCGCCACATTTTGACCAAGTTTCTCCCTCTGTCTCTGTTAGGAGTTTTGGCTATGGAGGCTCTGCATCGACAGGTGCTACCCTTCCTATTGAGGAGGATGAAAGAGGATGTCCTCCAAGACCTGCCACCCAAGATTATACAAGACTACTACTGCAACCTTAGTCCTCTACAGGTACAAACCTGAGCACTGACCGTAGGCTGCTGGTTTTATAGACAGCATTGCTAATACTTCTCCCTGTTTGTAGGTTCAGTTGTATGAAGACTTTGCTAAGTCTCGGGCGAAGGTTAGCGTGGATGATGTCATCTCCACGGCATCACAGGAGGAAGAAGAAAAACCCAAACTGAAAGCCACTGGACATGTGTTCCAGGTCAGACACCCTTGGTTACTGTCAAATTGGTTTTCCTTTTTGTTTTATTTTGCATGTGCTTCCATCCTCCATCTGCTGAGTGAATTATATGAAGTGCCAAAATGAAGCAAAGCTGCAAGTGTTTCTAATCATATTTTGGGATCTTGCTGAGCCATGCTGTAAGATCTTGAGAGTAGAGCCCTGCGTGGGACTGTTACTTCAAGCCCGCTCCCGCTGAATTTCTGACCATTACTGCCTGCTCACTCTGTCACTCCCACCTGCGCTCCCTGTCATACATAAAATATATTTTTAAAGTAGAAAAAAGAGCCATGCACCCTAAGACCAGCTTGACGTCCACATTTGTGTAGTGGATGGTGCTGGATATGAATGTTATGTGGTAATCTTCCCTCCACATATCTGCTGTAATAGCACATTCATATTTTTCAATTATACGTTTATCTCCGCTAACACGGACGCCTGCACCTCCTGAGCTTTTCTCTCAACGTGCCTTGATACAGGATGAGGCAGAACATTAAACTTAACACCATGCTGAAGTACATCAGTAAAGCCATCCCTGGCAACAAAATGACTATCTTTACAGCAAAGTTTGCCACATTTTTTTTTAGTAGCCTCTTGCTTGACGTGGGGGGAGAATTATTGTCTTCAAATCTCAGCTTTGTCTGACCGGGGAGTAACGGGGCAGCTGCGTTGCCACAATCCTGAAGTGCCGGATTTGTGCCCGTTGTAGACTAGCGCATTGCCGCGCTTTGCACAACACAAAGTCCAGCTCTTTACCAATTTCCCAATCTTTTAGTTTTGTTTAATATTTATTCTTCTAAATTTGATCAACAACTTCAACTGCATCCTCCATTTTGCAAACAAGATTTGCGTTGGGTTCCGTGGGATCCTGCTCCCAATGCAGGGCTCTACTTGAGGGGTTTCTCCATATCTAGGGCTCCTTCCTTGTGAAGAGGAAATGGTAGCAGGAGGAGGGATAGCAGCATGGTAAAATTGCCACCCACCCAAGAACTGACCTAAGGGTGTTTTTGTGTATTGCAGGCTCTGCAGTACTTGAGGAAGCTGTGTAACCATCCTGCATTAGTCCTGACTCCTCAGCATCCAGAGCACAAACGCATCACTGAACAGCTCTCCTCCCAGCACTCCAGCCTCCGGGACATCCAGCACGCGCCCAAACTCTCTGCTCTTAAACAGGTATCCAGGCTCTGTAGGCTGCAACTTCTTTAGTGCAGCTGTTTCCTGTTGTGGTCCTGGATTACATTTGCACCGTACTGTAACACATTCACTTTAACAGCTGTTTCATTGTGACAGAGGAAACTCAAAGTGCACCTGTGAGTGTGTGACCATATTGTTTACTTACTATATACCGTCGTCTTCAAACAATAGGAATAACTTTCAAAAAACTTCTGAATGCTTAATTCTGTTCTGACAGAAAGGTCAGTTTATTACTGAGACTTCACTTCCAGTAAAATTCAGATGGTTGTTCACTCTGGGTTTGTTACTCTCAGATGTATGGATTCTGCCTGGATTTAAATGAAGCATCTAGTCAGTAATACAATTTTGCCTTCCCAGTAAACTAATGCAGCTTGAAAATGAAAGAATGTATCTTTATCTAATTTGTATTGATCTCAACCTCTGTAGTTACTGCTGGACTGTGGTCTGGGCTCGGCCGGATCCTCGGACGGTGGCACAGAGGCTGTGGTGGCTCAGCACCGTGTGCTGATCTTTTGCCAGCTGAAGAGTATGTTGGACATTGTAGAGCAGGACCTGCTGAAGCCACAGCTGCCCAGTGTAACATACCTCAGACTGGACGGCAGCGTTCCTGCAGGCCTGCGCCACTCGATCGTCTCTAGGTGCGTACATGCATACATGAATTCTCATCAAAGAAAGAGAAATCACAAAATACTTCACTCGCTTTGGTTAACAGTACAGCTTGACGAGTCTTTTAGGCTACATTCGTGTTAATGGTCTTATTGCTCAATTCTGATTCTTTTGTTCCCTCTCAGTTCTGATCTTTTTGTCTTGATGGTTCACATTTGTGTATGTGACTCACGTCTGTCAACAAATACCTGCACCCTGAAATGACCTGCGAGTATACATCAGTAACTTCATGTGAATTATTGAATGCAAACAAATATAGAAACTATGAGCACAAACCTTCAGTGTGTAAATTATTAACTCTGGCTCTAAGCTGTTCATAATCTGGGGAGAAGGTGAAAAAGCCATGTGGTTTAATGCCTCTGCAGCGTTTACTAGCACCAACTGTATTTGTCGCTGCTACACACTAAACATGGGATCATGTACAGTAAAGATCCCACATAAATTCTAATTTTTGTTCTGTTTATATGGCCTTGAAAAGATAGGGAAAAAAACCCCAGATTTGTGCCACTTCAGCCTGGTGATGTGAATGCAGCCATTTTAGCCTTCAAGCTGTTTCACTCTTGAGAGCTCAAGAAGTTCCAGCTTTTGTTTAGCTGTTCAGAAACCTGAGCCTCGATCTCTCTTTTTCCTTTGCAGGTTCAACAATGACCCGTCTATAGATGTGCTGCTACTGACCACTCATGTGGGCGGCCTGGGCTTAAATCTCACAGGTGCTGATACTGTGGTGTTTGTGGAACATGACTGGAACCCCATGAGAGACCTACAGGCCATGGACCGTGCTCATAGAATAGGACAGGTATGTGGTAAAATATAATATTTGTAGCATGTAAGAGACAAATCTTTCTACGTTTTGCTAAATGTATGCTTTCATGTTGCAGAAACGTGTAGTGAACGTTTACCGCCTGATCACAAGAGGCACTTTAGAAGAGAAAATCATGGGCTTGCAGAAGTTCAAGATGAGCATAGCCAACACAGTCATCAGCCAGGAGAACTCCAGCCTGCAAAGCATGGGCACAGACCAGCTGCTTAACCTCTTCACCCTGGACAAGGTCTGTGTGGCAGCTGTCAGGACCATATTCCTGACTGCAGCTTTAACTAAGCTGTTGGGACAAGCCTGCTTGTTCGAGTATTTAGTGGTTGATGTCTTTGTGTAGTTGTGGCTCATTCATGTGCGCATTTTGTGGGTGTACCAAAATGGGACGGTGGCCTTCACACTACCACGCAGTTACACTAAACAATGGTGCCCTAAAGTTGGATTAAGAATGTCATTCTGTGTTTCAGTATGCAATACAGGCTTGTCTGTTTCTACATGCCTTTATTTGGTCTCGCTTTTAAACCAACATGCTCCCACACCCAAAGGGACCCCAGCATGCTCTAACAACCGCATGCTTTCTTTCACAGGACAATGTGCCTAACTTGAATTTGAAATATGTTCTAATGCATATTCTGTCTCTGTCCTTGTAGGATGATAAAATGGAGAAACGTGACATGGCCTCCTCTTCAGGAAAGGCCAGTATGAAATCCGTGTTGGACGGACTGGGGGAGCTGTGGGACCAGCAGCAGTATGAGGCTGAATACGATCTGGACAGCTTCATGCTCTCTCTGCACTAACCCAGCACACCTTACCGAGGCCACATGCACACATCAAGTCCTCTGGCCTGTTGTAACCTCTCTTGCTATGGACCACCTTTTTTTTGTTGTTACAGACTGTAATGTGGGTCGTTTGGGTTCACAACCTATTGGATTTGAACATTTGGAAGACATTTGACCATGATTTACCCCCACAATATTCGAGTGGTCCTGTCAGCCTGAACCTTGCTGTCTTAAAGACACTGTACACTCCATGCCTGACCCTCACCAACCGTTCCCATACTGCCAGCTTGATCCAAGCTGAGGATGAACACATTCTCACCCGAATCGTTGGAGCTCCCGAATAGTGTTTCTGACAAGGATGTTGGGAGCATTCATCAGTATAATCCACTACTTCCCTTCCCCTTTTACAGTCTTAAAGCTTACCTCACAGTTGAATCACTTATCAGTATTTGATCTTAATATACATTCGCTTTAGGATTTTGTATTTCATTTATTTTTGTAGAACGAAATAGCCATCTTAGCAATGCCCAATGCACTGAAAAGGCTTCTGTAGCCTTGGATGGAGACCTCTATTAGGGGAAAGTGCAGAGGCTTTTTAGAAAGGAGGAAAAAGAGGAACTGGACACACGTGAGTGGGGGGTGGGAAGTGCATTTTCCTTTCCACTAGGGGGCAGTAGCTGTTCCTGTGAGGCACAGTGCCTGTCGGTCCCTCGCCCATCACTTCAGCTCAGATCAGAAACACGAAACTCAGCCTGCCGTACCACAGTCACACATAAAGGAAATGTGAAATGTCTGACCATGTGTGCGGGCATGGTGTTAACTACTCATGGGTACTAGTGACCTGGCAGACAAAGGACACTCATGGAACCTTGTTGGAAAGTTTTAAAAAGGAGGGGGAAAAAAGCAAGGACTTGTAAATAATTATGTAATTTGCTTTCTTTGATTAAGCTGATAGAATTTTAATAAATTCTAATGAGCTTTCTTTGATGTCAGTCTGTCCTTTAAGAAAATGAAGTCTGATTTTACTTGTGTACTGAAATTGTATAGAATACATTTATCTTTCTCATTCCACACAGGGAAGATGGTGCGCTTGGCTACTTCACTCTGATAATGGCACTTACACCGTTGCAGTCAACATTGCATGTTTAAACTCCTGCCTGGCCTCCTAAATGTGTCTGTATATACATTTGAATGTACACTGATGAGCGACTTAAAACATGGACTCCTTGTATCTAAACTGATTGTAAATTTCTTTGCTCCACTTACCATAGAGGTCCATTTCGTTGTTCATAATTAGACTATTATAGACTATATTTTTGCCCCAATCATCTCACTGGACCACCACTATGCAGGTATTATTGGGGAATGGATTACAGCAGTGATTAGTGCAGGTGTGTGTTGTAAACGCTCACCATGTACTGGCGCTCTTTATGACACACATTTAACTTCATAGTCCACCTTGCAAGAGTAAAATTTTTGATGGTTCATTTGCTGCTGCCCAGTTTATTCTCTAGTCCAGTTTAGTCTCAGTCCATCAGTGACTCTGAAGTGGTAAGCAGAGCTGGAAAAATGGTCGATTGTAGGATCGTTCTGAAACGCTTTAATGTATACCTTAATGTTTTATAAGAACAGCAATCGAGGACATATTGCTGTTGGGTGGGTAGCCCGTGCTTTCCTCTGCTTCAGTGATCTCCTTTCAGACTTGCTGTCTCAGCTCCCAGGAGCTCAAATTGCGGTCCTGTGAAAGAGGAACGATCTCTAGTGACACATCTAATGCTCCACAAATCATACTGCAGCACTTCAATAAGAGCATGGTGTTATTGTTGTGATGCTCCAAATGGAGTTGTAATAGCACCCCCTTGTGGAGAGTCTTTAGCCTGTTAAACACGAGAGAGTGTGAGTGAGTTACAAGCCGGCTTCAAATCTAAACATTCCTAAAAAGAGCAGCCAGAGGTGCAGAGATAGAAGCAGCAAGAAGGTTTAGGGTTAATTCTTGAAGACTCTGTTCATTGTGTGTAATTGTAGAATTGCAGTTGGATTCTTTCCTGTTTCACTTTTAGGATAAATACTGCAAGGTTAATATGAATCTGACTGCAGAACAGCACTGTAACTAGAAATCTGCAAACATGTTTTGGACAGCAAGACATGCACACCAGAGCACCAGAGAGGCCATGCAAAGGATGACAATATTTCACAGCATCATACAACTATGTTTAATAAGATCTGCTTATTAGTACAGAAAAGGGGGAAAATAATGAAGGTTGGAACTACAAACTTGAAGCAAGTCATAAGCAATAGCAGCATTGCCCTCCATGTGTTTTTTTTTTTATAATCACAGTTTAACTACAATATTAGACAAGCACAGGTCCAATAATCTCAAAACCTTGTCATGACAGAACCTGTCATTTGTTATAAATTAAATTGGAAAATGAATTTATATATATATATATATATA
>JBBIGB010000149.1:3512297-3523903 GCA_037577075.1 Alestopetersius hilgendorfi | reverse complement strand
AACCCCACATTGCTCCAGGGAGACTGCCCCCTGTAGTTAGGGAATGGAAGTCGCTTTGGATAAAAGTGTCTGCTAAATGCCGTAATGTCATTGGGCTCTTTCGGCAGGATAATGCTCCGTGCAAAAACTGTTCAGGAAAGGACTGGGGAACATGATAAAGAGTTTGAGGTGTTGACTTGGCTTTCAATTCTCCAGATCTTAATCTGATCCAGCATCCGTGGGACGCGCTCGACAAATTTTCCATTCCAACAGGACTTCAGAACGTAACGTTTGGGTGCAGAAGGCGCAGTACAACTTCAGGGGTATTTCAGACATGGTCCTCACCACCATGGGCCAGCACTGTTTTTATGGTACACAACACACTATGACACATATTGTCTCATACAGTATATTATGGCTGATTGCTTTTGCTTATTTCTGCACAGTAATGACGTTTGACAGTGCATTTGGAGGCTGTCGTGTGATTTTTTGAGTCACAGCTAAAATAGGTGGAGAAGAACTGCTGTAAGGAATGTGCAGGAAAATCAATACACAGACAACAACTGGTCCCTCTCACAAAACTTTCCCTCAAATCTTGTCCATGAATACTTGAGTGTTATAATCATTATGCATCTTTAAAAATATTCATTTAATTTAGTAGGTCAGCTGGAGTTCTACAGCACAGTGTTACATTATTCATTTGTCTCAGTTAAAGTTTTCACAGGAAATTGTCATTACAGCACTTATGTGTAGAGTTAGAGAGTTATACTGCATTGAACTGCTGAGATTTTTCTCCAGCTCTCACTGAGTTGCAATTGCGAGAATTTGGTCACATATTCTATTTATATATCTGGAAAATATATAAATAAACCCTTTTCTTAAAATTCAGGTTCATTTGAATGATTCCAGCTGGCATTACTGTTAAATGTTAAGTGTTAATCAGATTAAATTCTCTAGTCAAATGGCTTTTAATCAAGGTTTTGAAAAAGTTCACAGTGGGAAAATGATCAGGTCTTACATCACGAAATGGTGACCCTGTAAAACCCTAGTCATGGTGACACCAATCATTATTGTCCATTCAGAGGTCCCTCAGACTCTAGCAACCATGTGGTTGAATACCTGTTGAAAGCTCCAGCAGGAGCAGTTCTGAAGGAGCGGGGATGGAAGGAAGAGAGTCACTGGCTCAAATCGGCAGTTTCCTTCTCTCCCCTACTGCTCTCCAACCACTTCCAACTCCACAACCTGAACACTAGCCCCAACCCAGATGGCTGCAGAGCCAGGCCACAAAAATCTCCATCAAAGCCACAAGGAGCCTCTTGGAACCCTCTTCCAACCTGACCGAGACAACACAGACATCTGCTGACAGAACACAGCGGATGCCTGCTGCACTCGCTACAGTCTGGAATCACCACTCATAATAATACTGCGATTTTACAATAACTAAACTAGGCATCAAACTATAATTGTACATATTACATGCCATATTACATGCTACAATATTATACTCAAGTTATTTGCCTTTGATTTTTTTTTTCGTTTAGAATGATCTGTAGTTTCTTTCTGACATTAAAATGACTTCATTTTATTTTTCAGCTTCCTAATTTCATTAATCCTTATTGTGTGAAAGTCGCACAGGACCATATATAGATATCGATGGTGCTGATACTGATATCGATGCTGATACTTATTGATCCTACTCTCCATAATTTGGTGCAGAAAATATATACGTCAAATGAGAAGCTGTGAGCAGTGAATTTATTGTGATTTATTTGGAGAAATAAGGATCTTAACTGTGTCCTGAATTTCTGTTTCTATAATGAGGGAGGAGCCCAGCTTCGTCCCTCCACTGATCCAATCCAGCATCCGGCATTTTATAACACGACTGTGTTTTCATATATAAATGCTACATCCAAATAGGGCTGGGCGATTAATCAAAAAGTAATCGAAATCGACATTCAGAACCTATAATCGATTACATTTTTCCAGGTCGATTATTTCGATTGCTGAGACAACTGAGCAACTTGTCAATGAACTATGAGGGCAATTTTTTTTTTAATAAATTAAATAATCGTTCATTAATCGTAATCGAGTTAAAATGTTCAATTAATCGAAGCACGGTTTGTCCAGGAGATTCTCCAGATTTCAGTTCTGACCAGTCAGGAGCTGGACCCAGTTAGTACCAGGGCTCAATCAACAACCCAAAGGACTAGCATATTCAATTCATCTGCAGCTACAGTGGTTTATAGTAGTGGAAACACTGATTTTGAATGCTGGTGTACTTTCCTAACCAAACAATAACATGGGCTTGTTGATCAAAACCTGCTTCATTCCTAGAAGACCTCCTCCTCCGCCCTCCCCCACAAACCCTAACTCCAGCAGCTTTCCTCCCTGTTTGTCCCCTGCGGCCATATGGCACCTGCTGAAGGGGACAGTGCGAGAGGATAGTCTTTCAGGTCTGTTATTTTTAGGCGACCGCTGCTCATGTGTGGAGACGGTGCTCTCTCAGATGGCTCTAGAGGCCTGAATATATTCAGAACCCCACAGTCAGTCTGCAGTACTGAGGAAACTATGACAAACACACTCTGGGAACTGACACACCCTACAGAGGTCAGGTCTTCAGCCTGTATGAGGTCAAACCAACTGACCCAGGAGAGCCAGGTTTACAAGCAGCTGTTCTAAAGACCGACGTCCTGAAGCTGAAAGGATAAACAAAGTAAACAGACGCACTAAGATGCTTAAAAACTGTCTTTTCTAAGTGAGAGACAGGCCAGCTGGAACTAAACATGCCATGGACGGATGTAATCATGTTCATAATAAGGCGGTACACTAAAGCTGGTGTTATATTACTGAATGTATGATAGTTCATGCTTCTGTGTGCAGCAAGTGTGAATAGAAGGGGGAAAAATACTCACTCAGTGGCATTATGTGTTCTGCTGCTGGGTGGTGAAAGTTCAAACCCATGCGTCCTGGAGAAAAACACAAAGGAAGACCATGGGATTAGTATCATTAGATGATTCATGAGATGGTTTAAAGCAGCCTCACACCTAAAGACAACACAATCCCCGCTTCTGTATCCACAACCAACACTTTCTTGAAATGTCTTATAACGCTATTGGCCATCTGATTACTGTGGTTTGTGCCAATGAATGACCATTTCAGCAGTGTTTCCTGCAGCCTAACACACTTTAACCCTTAGAAAGAAAGCAACACGGATCCGTGCCGGAAATGCAACTAACGGTAAGTCAATATATGGTCAATATATGGCAAAACATCTCCTTATATGGACGTTCCCCCAGTTTGTGTTGATGCTCAAGGTGTCAGATGCCACTCTGAGCTTTGTCTGGAGTTCCTATATCACACAAAACCAAAGTTATTGTATTTTAAATAACAACAACTTGGGTTTTAAAAATTGTGTCACATTCAAACGCCCATAAAGAGTAAAAAATGTCAATTTCTTTTATCTTAGGTCTTAAAAACGAACAGGAAAAACCCCACAAGATCTTTGAGAACTTTCAGGATGGAGCGGCTGAGTGGAGATGCACCGAGAGCAAGAGCAGTAAGGAGAACAAATGAGCGTGCAGGAGAACAAACAGCGGTTCTAGACTGATTTACTGATTATATTTGTTGAATTTTACAAACACGCTCTGAGTTCTAAGGGTTAATGCTTCCAAAGCCTGCACGCACTCACTACAGCTCAGTGAGGGGTTGTTAACAAACTCTCTAATTGGATTAGGTGTGCCGGGAGCAGTAAAAACACTCAGATGTGCAGGTCAGTGGGCCAGGCCGGAGAAACGCTGCAATATAGGACTGATTAAAGCGGCATTTTTTTTCCTGCATCCCGACCTGCAGCTAAAAATATTCCAAAAATGCCTCCAATCATAATGTTATAAACAGCAAAGCTGGGGCAAAAGCCTGGGATTGTGCAGCATAAAGGGAGCCTCACAGCTCAGACAATGGAAGGCAGAATGCTGGGAATTTGACAGAGAGAGCATTCTGCCCCAGCGCCGCCACACCACCCATCCCAGCTGGGGGGAGAGAGACGTGCCAACTGTAGAATAAATCTCCCAGTCTCTCACACACACACACACACACACACACACACAAATAAATCTCCCCGTCTCTCTCTCTCTCTCTCTCTCTCTCACACACACACACACACACACACAAATAAATCTCCCATTCCCTGTTTCTGCCTCTCTTCTGTCTTAGACACAAACACACACACACACACACACACACACACTTTCTCACACACACACACACACACACACTCGCGCACATGAATACGCTCAAAGGCATGCACATGCGTAGACACATGCATACACACACTCTCATACACACCCTTCCACAGCTGTGAACAGAGACATGCACACACAGACACAAACTCTTGAAAGGTGTTTTATTTATATTACATTTTGTACTACACAGCTACCCTACTGTTCAGAACTTCACCAACATTCTGCAAAACTCCAGTGAAACCTAAACACCAACATTTCAATTTTATTTGCTCTCCAAAAACAACCAACAGACACAAATACATTATTAATGACCATTAAGAAGTGGTAGATCTGGTGTGTGTGGTACGGTGTGCATTCACAACCTTTTGATGTAATTGCTTTAATGCAAAGTAGCTGTAAGTGAGCAAGTCTGACTTAATCCATTTCTCTAGAATTTCACATCAAACCGCTCTGTACTCTCTGCTGCTCTCTCAGCAGCTGAATTATGTAGAGAACATACAGATTATATTAAGATATTACAAGCAAGACTTTGGAAGGTTATGATTTATTCAGCATTTCATTTAATAGGAGAAAAACAATTAATAAAAGAAACAATATATTATAAAATTCCAATGATTTACTTTTTTTGGTAAAATTATCTGCCTTGAGATTTGCTACCTGTGCATGCTACTCACTTAATATTTACTAAAATACACTCAGTATTGTTTACTAACTAACAAACTAAAATGTTATTTTTTTATTCATCACAACTAGGGCTGCACAATATATCGCAAATTTACCGTCATCGCGATATCAACATGCGCAATATCCATATCGCGAAAGACTGTTGAACTGCAATATATAGTGTTTTTCCAAAATTCTTCACACAGTGCCACAGAAGAGAGGGTAAAAAAATCACTGGGTGGTTTCTTCATCTTCTGTGCAGCTGTTACAGATTGTTCCTTTTGCTATACTTACTATAATTTAAATTATGTTTTCATTTATTTAAGACATTTACATTTATTTAAAATTATTAAAAAACTATTTTAAGATTTTTTTCAATTTTTTTTTCCAATGTTCAATGGTTCAAATGTTTTATGAGAGACATTAAAATGCTCTGTTCAAATGTTTTATGAGAGACATTAAAATGCTCTGTTTAAGTAAAAACATGTTGGAATGGAAGTACTGCATTGAATTTTTTTCTGCATAGACTAGTCAGTGTCTGGAGTCTTTATTACCACAAATCCAAAGCAGAAAAACATGAACACTATAAAGGCTAAGTTTTTACTCACTTATCGCATGTGATATCGCCATCGCAACACTCAACAACATTATCGCATATCGCATGTTTTCCTAATATCGTGCAGCCCTAATCACAACTGACCAATAAAAAGCCACCTAATTGAATTATAATGATAAAGATCTAACACTCGTCTGGTGATCCACATTATTAAGTCTAGAGTTTAATTCTCCATCACCACAGCCAGTTAATATAAGTCAGACCTGCACTGTTACAGATTCTCTCATCTTAGAAAGAAAACTTGTTTTATTGGACATACTTTCATTTATAGTTCCAACAACGTTCCATTGTTTAACAAGAATAAAAATCTGCATGGAATAAATGGATATGTGATAAAAAACCTGTGGTGTCCAAAACTTTTGACTGCTAGAGTACATTTCCCTCTATGATAAAGTTGCTTTTTTGGGGATACAATGATTGCTTGAACAGCTTAGTTGTAGATCAGCTATAGAGGATTCACAAAAACAAGAATAAAATGGACAAAGCACCCTTTAACTGGTAGTGCATGTCTGCACCAAAATAGCTTTGATATTATGGAAACCCTTTGGTGATCCCAAATTTAAACAAAAAGGTAAAGTAGTTGCAACCTTTCAGTTCTGGCCCCGTGTTGCCACTGCAGCCGGAGGCAGGAACACACCCTCTGGGGTACTGCGATTCTCACAGGGGAGCGCCTGCAGTCTCAACAGGCTCTGACTGGCTTGTATGCAAACGCAGTGGCAGCGATAAGACACCTGTGTGAATTTGCACAGAAGGGGCCGCATGGTTCCAGAGGCGAAGTGTGCACCCCCCCACTCCCCACCCACCGCCAGAGTGACTTGCATAGTGTCAAAATGTCAATCAGCACGCTTGTGCAACATGCTGTTGTATTAACTTCAGCTCACTTTGACAACTTCAGAGTGTCTTCAAAAGACATCAGCATCAGAAACATCAAAACAGACTTTCTAGTTCTTCAGCCCACAGAGTTAAGTAACAGCCGGCTGGGAAAATAGTATCTCCATGAAAAACAGACTGGATTGTCCATCACACACCAGCAAACATTCAACAGGCAGAAAACAGGTCTTTATTCTAATCAAGCACTAAACCCTTTAAAACCCTGGCACCAAACTCTGCAGCCTAGATCTCAGCCGGGCCACAGTCCAGTCCAGTCCAGACGGTGAGGGTCTCACCCAGCTTTATAGACTAGTGCGAATTTCCCACTGGTACAAGGAACCATGCTGTACCGCAAACATATAAAGCGTCCCAAACCCGGGCCGCACGCGAGCGGCTCGACGGCAGGGACAAAAGTGGGCAGCAGCCGAGCTGACTGCATCGCTGCTTTCTGATTGGTTAAAATGTCATCACAACAGGCAAAGAAGCCACTGCCTTTGTACTGTTTGTGAAGCCACTGCCTTTGTACTGTTTGTGAAGCCACTGCCTTTTTACTGTTTGTGCAAAAAAAACCATTGAAGACACAAGTGAACAACTGGGAAGTCGAAGAAGGACAAGCAAGACTGCCTGAAGATGAATTTCAATGGGAGTTTTCCATGATGTGAAAAAAAATTTATCATTAACTGGGTTCGGTTTTCATTACACAGAAAGAATGGCAAGAACAAAACATGTAAAAACTCAAACAAGACTACGAAAAAAAGATAATAATAATAAAGACGGTTCTGACAGAAAACTTTCTGCTGGTTTGACTCCTTGGAAGCGGTTTCAGGACGACCGGACATAAACTGTGGAGAGGAATGTGCGTCAGTTACCAGGCGAAGATACACTGGAAAACCTTTCTGTTCCATCGAAGTATAACTCAGTTTCTGTATACTGAAGGAAAACTGCCTAAACTGATAAACGTCATCACAGTTTCGTAATAAGGCCAAAAGCTCTCTGAAATCACTCTTTTCCACTGAATGTTAACAGCTCAACTCTACTGTCTGTTTTATACTTGGTACCTCTTTGTTAGTTCACTACAATTTAGACCTTCTCAATGTAGCTGGTGACACCAAACAACTGTTGGGACATCATCTTCAGCACGACGAATACAGCAATGTACATCACTGAATGATGTTCTTGACTATCAAGGATAGTCAAGAACATCATGAATAATGTTTGATGTGAATGATGTTCTTGACGTAGTTTTCAATCTCTCTGACCAATCAGAGGTCTGCAGTATGTTCATGTCACGTTGTTGTATCAAACCTGCTTGGAATGATGAAA
The DNA here is from genome assembly GCA_037577075.1 of Alestopetersius hilgendorfi. NCBI lineage: Eukaryota > Metazoa > Chordata > Actinopteri > Characiformes > Alestidae > Alestopetersius > Alestopetersius hilgendorfi. The sequence goes on along the minus strand of JBBIGB010000149.1, from coordinate 3,516,214 downwards.
AGCAGTAGCAGCTAATAGATTTTCCTAACAGAAAACTGAAAGCGGCAAGTCGGTATCTCTGCAGTGGAAGAGAATATGTTATTAGAGAGGGTCTTGGACCTGACATTTTAAAGTCAAAGTCAACAGACTGGCTCCAGATGTTACAGAGTCAAAAACACACAAATAAACTCTAAACTAGAAACTTTTTAGTGCAAAGGGTAATTCCTTACATCCAAAAAAATGTGCAAATTGTGCAAATATTACATCATCAGTCAAGTAGAGAACAAACACAGAATACTGGAATGCAACTATGCGCTTTATATTGATCAACAATAGGTGGGGGGGTTGGTAGAAGGGGGAGGGGGGTAAAAACTGATACTACCGGTTAAAAAAAAAAACAGAACATGGTGACGAAATCAAAACAACATTTTAGATGTGGGGGAAAGTTGAAACTTGTCGACAGGGTAAGGATTGTCTTGTAAATTTGATTTCTTTCTAGCGTTATTCCTACGAGGCACTGGTTGAACCAAACCAGTTCTTGAGCCACTATCTATTGTGTGGTAAGAGAACAATGCTACAGTCCCTGAATCAGGCCATTTAATAGTGCACGAGCCCGCAGCCACATGACTGCTCTGTGTATCCTTTTCGTTTCAGGGTTTTTATACTTCCTTGTTTTGTTTACAACAGTTTTTCTGTATACTTAGTATTAGTAAAGGGTAAAGTGCCCATTCTGTTGTATGTGAACACACCACAGCTCACTTCTCTGCATTAAATTTCTTCTAAATTCTTCTCTGTTTTTAACCCATTCACCAAGTCAAGCGCCGGGGACCAGGTGTGGGGATGGTACCTTGCTCAAGGATGTCAGTGGTGCTAATACCAGTCTTGGGATTTGAACCAACAACTTTCTGATTGCAGGGCGTACTCCCTAAACACTAGGCCACCAGCTGCCCCAGTAGTAACAGCAGTAATAGTACGCTGTGTCCATGAGTGCTGGGAGTTTTTCTGTGTTTCTGTTGGTTACGGCTCTTTGTTTGACTGGGCTGCTAACGATAAACTTCTCTGATTCTGATTCTGAACTCGTGCTGGACAGGCCAGCCATCTCCACATATCTGTATCCTACTCGCAGACAGAAAACACCCATCTGCGAAACAGAAATTCCTTTTCAAATCGCTGCCATCACATGCCTGCACTGCCATCATTACGGAGTGGCGGAACCATCCAGGTTTGACTGCCAGCGGCGCCGAACAGACAACGGCGAAGCGACTGTCAACGTGACGTGAGCAATTCCAGCAATTCCGCAGCTGCAGAAAACTGACTGGACTGAAATTCAGTGATAAACACAGAAGGACTCGCTCAGCACTTCGTGAAGAGCCACGGAGCGACTGGGTCTGCTAAGCTTTCCAACACCGCTCTGACGAGGAAGACAAAAAAAAAGAAAAAGCACCGGCGGGATTTTCTTATCATCTCACCGTCAGACACAACAAGGACAGACCAACAGAGCAGACAGACTCTTCCTGACCTGCACTATTCTTAAATCCTGCTGAATAGCCAAAGATAACTCGTCAAACCCAGCCAAGTCATGAGCAACAACTGAGTGCTTCATACAGCAAGATTCAAGATCAGGATTCAAGGTTATTTATCCTTCACATACATAAAAGCGGATATTAATTCAGTAAAAAGTGTCTGGGTCATCTACATCCTCATCACACAACTGAATTTTCATTAAAGAGAAAGGCTACACTAAAACAAAATATACAGAAAAAAAGTATATTCCAACTAAACAGGCATTACAAACAGAAGGAAGATCAGTACAGTGTGTAAAAGGATAAGAAAAGTAATATCTGTGCTGTAAAGTGTAGTGTGTGGAAATTTTCATTACCCCAACTATGGAGACACCTTTCAGCATCACTTTTCAATAACAATACGCTTATAAAGACCTTAAGAATGTTTAGAAATAGTTTAGAAATGGCAGTTCTATAACATGAGAATTAAAAGGGGCAACAGAGACCTCTAATATCTTTTGAATATAAATATTTGATGAAGCTGTAAGTCATTATACTGAATGACGCCAAGGAACCAGCATCTTAAGAGTACAGATGAATGTGCACTCACTATTTGGCAAGAGGAGATGATGGCTGTGCCTTTTCTTCATGTATTATAACTGCTTATCAATGACTTTATGGTTTTACGTTATCTTTCATTAATGGTTATTAATAAGGTCAACCAAAAATTGAAGCAAAGGTCACATTTTATTTAAAAGCCGTTTAGCTGAGCAGCCTATTTTTAAAAGCTGATATTAGAAATGTACAAATTAATTAAGAATAACAATAATAATAATACAGTGATTTTATGTGTCTCTATGTTTGCTTAATCATTCCAGACCTCTCCTCATCGATGTCCAGTATTACATTACAGTTCTCTTTAAAATACCTCAAATACCTGGTTCAGCTCAATCAATACTTCATTAAATTAAATCAGGAGCTGCTGATGTTCTCCTCAACAGCTCACATCAAGTGCTTTTTACAAACCCCAGTTTTGATGGGGTAGTGATGGCCTAGTGGGTAGGATAGGTTCGAATCCTACCTACAGCACCACCACTGGATCCCTGAGCAAGACCCTTAACCCCAAGTTGCTCCAGGGAGACTGCCCCCTGTAGTTAGGGAATGGAAGTCGCTTTGGATAAAAGTGTCTGATAAATGTAAATGTAAATTATATTATGCAATGCTTTCTTGTTTGTTTGTATTTATTCTAATGTTAATGTGTGTATTTACTGGCAGAAAGTCCCTTACTGCTCAAAGGGCTGAAGACTTCTGCATCTTTATGAGGGTATTGTGAAGGCCAGCCTGTACTACCGCTGAGAACCGGCACTAATGCAACGTCACTGGACGGCTCATCGGGCTCGGGGGAGAACTCTAATGTCAGCTAACAGACGCTAGAACCACGCCGAGCGACGACAGGAGAGCGAGTTGACTGACATTCATTAATAACACTAAGGGCGAGTCGAACAGTGGAGAGAACTCCATGTTTCCAATCAACCCTCTGGCGCTCGTTCAGCACGTCAGCAAGCCGGCAGGAGGTGAAGGCTCTGATCTTTCCTCCAGTGGGCAGAAACACTCCCTCTGAACAGAAGCTCTACTCAGGCCCAAAGTGTTCATAACAACACTGAGTGGGAGAAAGACTGACTGCCATGTTCCACAAGTGTGAGTGAAAGTGTCAAGCCTCTAAACACACACCCCCCACCCCTCACTTGGACCCCAAGTCCAAAAATAGAGCCTTAAGCACTGAGATGGTAATCAGGTAGTGTACAAGTGACATTTCCTAGCAGGGGCTCTGGTTTATGCTAATTCTGGGTTTCCCTTTCTCCCCCGCCATTGATTGGATCACAAGACCGGACGCAAGCGGTGCCCTTTTGCATGCAAGCAGGGTGTTTTTCCAGCCGCGTCATCACCATGGAGGTACTCAAGCACAGTCCATTTTCATGGGCATGAGGTATGAGGTAGATCTGCCCTTTATGCCTGGGGGGTACGGAGGATATTTGCAAGCTGTGTGTGAGACCAGTAAGCCTCACCCAGAGCTCACCCATCTGAATGGGTCAGGAGAAGGACATGCATATACGTGTATATATAGTACGTGATATCTATTTACACATCACACATTTAAACCAAGTAGGACGGTGGCAAGACGGTGGCAGGGCAAAGTGCAGCGCCAGACCGACCAGAAAAACCTGCTGATTCTGAAAATGCCAACTGTGTAATGAGGGGGTGGTTTACAAAATGTGACCTAAACTACACTTATAATGACCAACTCTGTTTAGACTTCCTTCCTCCCTGAATCATGTCTGAAACTTTTTTCTAATACTCTTTTAATACACACACACACACACACACACACACACACACACACACACACACACACACACACACACACACACACACACA
>JBBIGB010000149.1:3467331-3477648 GCA_037577075.1 Alestopetersius hilgendorfi | reverse complement strand
CACACACACGTGTTCAATGAAACCGCATTAAAGGGCATTACTATTCAGGGCATCCACGTTCATCTCTGAGCTTCTTAATTAAGAGTCCAGAGAGCAGCAGCAGCAGCTCACACAGAAATCAGCTGAGAGTAAAACGGCTCGATTTGAGAGGCTCAAAGTGGATACGCTGCATCGGTCGGACTAAGCCAGAATCAGCAGGCCGTGACTGAGCAGCCTCCCATGCACAAACACAAACAAACAACATTAAAGGAAGGTGGTGAGATGAATAGAAAGGTCTTGGATTTCGTTTGGGTTACTGACATGGAACACCTCTGAAGAACAAAACTTCAGAGGAGGTGCAAAAGTAACAAAAGGAAAAAAATATTTAATAGATATTTAAAAATGATTTATTATAGTTCTCCTTCAACCTCAAAATTAAAGCAAAAAAAAAAAAATAACGGAGCCACCATATAAGCAGGCCAACAGAATCCTTAAGAAACCAAACTGATAAAACTGAAGTCCATTTCCATGAGTTCAGTAGCCTAAAACAGCTCCTCCCAAGCAACCCAACATTTAACTAGCTCAAATAAAAAAATGGAGAGTCAGATTTTTAAATACCTGACCGCTGATTAGAAGATTTTTCTTAAGGCCAAAATATGGTCAGTACAGAATCCACACACAGACAAATCGCTGCACAAGCTATTTCCAAACTCAAAAGGTGTCTTCAAGTGATACATTTTTGGGTTCATGGGCTCAGTAGTGGAACATTCTGGCAATTAAGGTCTTTTCTCCATTTACACGAAGTCAGATGAATCAAGTGAGGCCATTTTGTCCCTGACTATGTGATCTGACCACGATTTAAAATAATACGTCTTCAGGCTGGGTGGTTTGCCAGCCTTTTTTGCAGCTCTGACACATGCCTTTTGTAGTGTTATAAGCATCAATGTGGCATCTTTTCATGCATAGCCCAACAACTAGTGCAGCTGAACAGCCACCCCTGGGCCAGATTATCTTAGAAAGTATAAAATGGCTCAGAATATGAGGCAGGATTTGAAATCAATAAGCCTAAGTGAGCAAAAAAAAGTGCAGTCTGACCTGAAGACGCTTCTAAAAGTACTTTACTTCATATATAATATATCTCAAATGTCTTATGCAGCTCCTAAAGACCCACTTCTTATTCTTATATCTAAAAAGGACACAAAATGAATGGCATCAGTGCATTCAACTAAAAAATCCATTAACTGCCAGAATGCCCCTTTAACAGACAAACATATTTCCAGCATGTCAGAAATGAGACAGAACTCTTCATTGTGACCAAACAGCAAAATAAATGTCCCTGTGGTCGACACTAAACATCTACATGAGAAAGTCCTGCTGGGGGAAATGTGATTTTTTTTTTTTGTTGTTGGAAAATTCTAAAACAGTTTGCACAATGTGTGTTTACTCACTGTACAACCAACATCCTAGTGAAGTGACTTTACGCAGCTCTTTAGTGACTGAGTTATGATGTAGAGCGCTGCTAACATGGTGAATTACCACTGCCATGGCTCTGCTAGATCACTCACACTCTCACACACACACACACACACAAAATGGTGTTACTGGCTCCAAACTCAGGGGAACTCTGTGCATTTCAGCTGATCCTCTGTCGCTGGTGCCGCTCACAGTTTGGCAGCCATGAAGTTGATGTGAGGTTTCGTGAGGGGGAAGAGAGGCAGGCTCCTCTTGAATTCAGTCATGTCCTGCACCAGCACAGGCTGAACACACACCATTCACACAGTCAGTCAACATTACAGGGTAACTTACACTATATGGACAAAAGTATTGAGACACCTGGTTTTCAGTGTTTGACCTAGATCTCTTCATTGCAGTGAGGGACAATCTTAATGCTTCAGCAGACCCCAAGACGTTTTGGACAACACCATGCTTCCAACTTTGTGGACCCAGTTTGAGGAAGAACCTTTTTCTATTCCAGCATGACTGTGCCCCAGTGCTCATATTAAAGTTTATGTATTTTAATGCAATGCCCTTAAAGTCACCGTTGGCGTAATATTCAGGCGTCTCAATACTTTTGTCTATGTGGTGTACAAACACATGAGAGGATTATTATTAATGAGCGTGTTGGTGAAATGTCAAACTACCTGAGGCAGGGAAGGAGCTGGAGCCAGGTTGACATCATTCTGAGCAGGGAATTCACCCACCACTGGGCCTGGCAGAAACAGGGAGGAGTTAAAGGGACAGTACAGAAAAAAAAAAATAGATTCCACACTAAAACTGTCAGCCGAGACACTGCTGAACATGTCAGAAGAGTAATATAGTATTTCTAGTGTTCAGTGTTGTCTTGAAGCAGAAATACTAAAACACTCCTCCTAATGCGCAAGTTCTATTTATCATTCTATTCATTTTGGAATTTTATGGCGTAATTGATACAGTTCAGGTTTCAGGCTGATTGTGATTTGGTTGCCTTTTTTATTATCAGCCCTATGCAAGAGTGTTCAAGTCATGGAAAAGAGACCAAACCTTATGCATTTCAAGTTTTTTGAGACATTTATTCTATAATACTTCTCTATATTTCTGTACGCGAAAGGTCAATCACAGCAAATGAGCGATCCTTTGAAGGCTGAAAGTCTGCTATTGAACTAAGTGGGTGTCAATCAGAACAAAACCATTCATAAGCTACATTGTGTTTGACAAAGTAAACATTTACTTTAAGCAGGAATGTCAATGCAATTTATAGAAGAGTTTTTCATTTGACTGCTTTAGGATTGAATACACACTAAAATTCTAAAGATGACTTCTTCAATACTGCTGATAAAGCGTGTTTCCTGGGAACTGTATTTGATTTACAAAGTTCGAAGTGAACTGGATTTCTGTTTTCTCAGCAGAGCAAGCAGGTTATAAGTGCTTTTACTGTATTTGCATAATTCATTATTATGGTAGTTGGTAATGTTTTGATATTAAGAAAGCTGGAGTTGCTCTGTATCTCAGAATGGTCTCTGGAGTGTGTAGAGGCATAAATTGTTTTCATTTTTGCAGTGGGGGGGGGAGGGGGGGGTCTCAGACGACCTCTTTCACCCCTCATTGTTTGCTCGTAACTCGACACATTTCCCTTACAGAGATCAGACGGCGTCTGAGTTAACGCAATAACAGAGTAACAGAGAAAAACAGTTTTACTGGATCACATATCCGGCGAGTCAGAACAGCCACGAGGGGGTCTGAGCAAAGAGGTTACTGTAAAGATTATAGTCCAGACTTTAGCTGCTACTACAGTTTAGAGCTGTGCAACATTACTTTGTCAATTTTTTTAGACAACTGTCAGAAATCACTTCAATATACTTGTTCAGGAGAACTAAAGGAGGGTTAAAACTACTAAAATATCATTTCAGCATAATATTTTAACTTGTTTTTGCCGAATGAGCTTTTAAAATGTGCTTTTAATGTTAAAATGTCCCCTAATTGTAATAGCCCTCCTAATGCATTTTTTTTTTTCTGAAATTATAGCATGAGAGCTACTTTTCAGTTTTTATAACTGATAGAGTTGGACACTTATTTGTTTTAAATAAAAATATGAACCATGTTCTAGTAACAAAAAAGAAACTTGCATTCCGGGTGTTAAAGTGCCTTTTTCCTGCTGTGCCACACACTGTGAGGCTCAAACCTTGGTGTGAACTGAACCATGACTTCTGTGTACTGTTACGCCCCATAGGCCAATAATAACCATTATCTTGTCTCTCCAACACTCCCAAACTATAAAGGTACTCACAGGAGTCCATTTCCCGAGACAGTACATGCACAGACACCTTGTGCCTCTTAGGAGCGTCTATAGCCAGCAGATCCTGCAGAGCCAAACAAAGAGAGAGAGAGGAAGGCAACTGAGAAACAGGGAGGAAAAGCAGAGACGGGGCGAATACATTGTTCACCTTGTTTCTCTTTTCTATGTAAATGCGGGAATTATCAGGCAAGAGAAAAGCAGCTTCAGCTCTAGGCAAGAATATAATGGGTTTCAGAACAGCTTCTCCCCTGAGACGCAGCAGGCAGTGGGAGATATGAGATGGGGGGGAGGAGGAGGGGGGGGCAGACTCCTCAATAAAATGGCATCTCTTAACAGGAGGCTTCTAAGATACAGCAGCACCTCTTTTACACGAGTCACTGGTTTGTGCCATGGAGATAATCTCTGCTACAAACAAGTAGGTGAGGGAGGGACTTACCCTGTAAAACTGCATGATGTTGTCCTTAGCTAATGTCTTCAGGTAGGCAACTTCAATATTGTCTGTTGATAAAAAGCAAAACAGAAATCTTGTAAAAATTCATTGCTCTTGCAGCACAGCTGGCCAGAAACACACACACACACACACACACACACTCACACATTCATATACATTCATTTTAATTTTAAGTCATTGCAGCCTAATGCTGATTATTACTGAAACAGTAAAAATATTTCTGTGGTCTGTTTAGTCTCTGTAGCACCTGCTCTGATACACAAGCTCACAGATCAGTACTGGAGTATGAATCTACATCAAGTGAAATTGGATGACACCAAACACCCAAAGTGACAGGTGTCATGCTGACAAGTTCAAGTTTGATACCAGTTTGAGTCAGAGAGCTCAGGTTATTCAAGTTCTTCTCACGTTCCTACCTAATGCTAGATTTTTGCAGCACATTGCATTAACAAAAAACCTATTTCTTCTAATTGTTCAGTGCAGCCACTGTTGCAGTAAAGCTCATTTCTGCTGCCCTATGGGGTTTCAGTGTTAAATTGTAAAATTAATAATGCTGAGTCTCAATTTCCCCTTCGTTTAGGCAAAACCTGCTCCTCACACCTCAGAAGATACAGAACGGTATAATGGTACTAGTATGGTACTAGTAGTGAGTCATTAAGTCACTGACAGACACCCCAGACAAATCTCAATTTTAGTGAAGTTCACCAGCTGTTCCTCACCTCTGTCGAAGTTGTACTGCTGGGAAATGATCTCGCTCCAGTATTTGGCACACTCAGCTGCAAGCTTCTTGGGTTTGTCAAGGCGGCGGATGGCCAGAGCCTGGATGTGTTTCTGGAAGGCCTCATCACTCATCTCCTCCACACTCTTCTCCATCGTCTTCAGGAAGGCCTCCACCCGCGACTCCAGATAATGAGGAGCCTTCTCGGACTGGATGATGAACCGGAGGCCCTGCACCCCGTTAGCCCTGCGGGGGCCACTGAATACGATATAACCTGCAAGGCAAAAGAAACTTAGCTTTATTATTTAAACAGGAAGCCTTACAAATTTGCTCCAGCATGTCTACACTGGAGGTGGGAAATAGAGTATAGTAACATTTTCACACAAATTACACCACAAGCCATTAACCATAAGCTTTTCTGTCCTCTACCAGCAATACCATGTTAGAAAAGGCTCCTGAGGGCCATAGTTCTTAGTTAATATGTGAAGCTCAGTTAAAACAAATAAATGTTTGTGTACTTTAGGAAAAATGTGTTCAACCAAGAGAAGCCAAAAATGTAACAGAGAGAGGTAAGGTATGTACAATAAACATATGCAAATATATAAAAGAATTAAGTGTGGTTAGTTGATTTGGTGTGATGTGGTGATCAACTGTCAAGTCCTCATAAGATACACTGCACAGTACAATTTTACACAGACATGAATTTGCATGGAAGTTTTAATAAATGATTAATAACAAATGATTTAGAACAAGGTTTAAATGTAAGGAGTAAACATAAGGAGTAAAAACATTTACATTTGAAATGTAACCAAGCAAAAATATAAGCATTAATGTAATTTATATTGAATTAGCTCACCTGATTACTAGCTTAATGATAGAAATTAATACAAGCATTCCAATAAAAATCTTTCAAAGTAGCACTTTAGTAAATGTAAAGCCCTTGTGTGTGATTGCACAGGAGCACACAGCGAGGCCAGCGTACCCAGCTGCTCCTTTGTGCGCAGTGTATTGAAGCAGGGCTCTGAGATGATCTGGCAGAAGAGCTCCAGCAGCATGTTGTCATGGGTGGTCTGCATGTCAGTCTGGTAGTAGATTTCTATGCCACAGTTGTTATGGACCTCATTCCTCTGCTGGTAAACGTACCAGCCACCTGATAACCACAGAGAACTGGACTTAGACACAAGAGCCGTGACACACACGCACACAAACACGTACAGAAATACAGAACACACAGACACAGAAATCACAGACTTGATATACCTTCCAATTGGAATCATGATTCAAATCAATTCAAGTAATCTGCACTAATACACTACAATTATAAATGGGCAATCCAGAGCTCAGCTGTGCTACATTAATGTCTTGAGATTCCTTTTATTTGTGTGTGTGCATGTGTGTGTCTGCCTATATGGCACTCTATACCTACATGTTGAACATACTCTGATCAATAACAATTGCAATTTTGCCCATTCCATTTTTACAGCTTCCTACACATGAACTTGACAGTTCATTTAATTCAGAATGAACTACTTTCCTACAGCTGAAAGGGAACAGATTAGATTCTTGGGTTCAAATGAACAGAGAACAAGGGAGAGATAGACAAGAGAGAGCGAGAGAACAAGAGCAGAGCAGAGAGAGAGAGAGAAAGAGAGAGAAAATCTGTGTGTGGTCCAGCAGAACGATGTTCTCCTTGCTGGGTGAACTTTTGCTCCCCTTAGAGTAAGAACACAGCTGCAGGACATGTTACACAAGACCTGGTTTGCAAGGTTAGAGATCTGGGTGAGGGGTGTGCGCGTGTCTCTCGGTGGCCCTGCTGAGAGGTCACATGAGGAGTGTGACGTGGGAGGAAAGACAGAAGCTCCGTCACTCACCATCCGGCACCTGCACCTCTCTGTAGCGAATCAGCTGGCTGGGGAGGAGGGGCTTGGTGTGAGCATGCTCAATCAGAGTATCCTCCACCATCTGCATCATACTGAGAGCAGACTGCAGATGTAGGGAGAGAACCAGACACAAAAGAAATTTACAATCTCCTCATTACTTTAACATCTATATATCCTAGTACAGGGGTCTTGGAGGACCTAAAGGTCCTAGATGACTGATGTCCAGCACAGTATGACATTTTCCTTGCTCAAAAACACATGATTGTGGGGTTTAAGTGGACATTTGACATGTAAAACTGTACCTCTACGACCCAATTTGAGTTCCCCAGCTCAAACAGATTACAACCTATACAATGAGTCCACTATACATCCTATACAACTAGTCCGCTATATAACCTATATAAGAAGTCCACTATACTACCCATGAGTCCCAATATACAACCTCTACAATTGGTCCACTGTTTTAATTAATGAATCCTTTTATCATTAAGTTGCAATCCAGCGAAACAAAACACCACACTATACTGCAAGCTGTCTAATAATAGCACTATGAATACACGACATTCACACGAGGAGCACTCTATACTTTGTGTGCATGAGCATCTCCTGAGACTGCACCAGCATTACTTTCCTCCAGCTGAGCTCTATTAAGCCATTATCAGCAGAGCCAATGCTTTTACAGACAGCTAGAGGACATAATGGCATTTCAGCAGGAAACTGCTTTTATTTATTTATACAGGTCAGAGGTGAAAGCAGGTGATATCAGAAATTCAGCGAAGCATGGAAAATGCTGCCTCACTTTCCTTCCTCGCCCTCACACGCTCCAAAATCAACCTTCAAGCACCTTCCATCTACGTCAAAACGAACCTGTTTGGTGATGTTGCCATGCAGCAGGGCTTCGATGTGTAACCGTGACAACAGCTGAGGTATGAAGGCCTTGAGGCGGTGCAGGGTGACATCTGAAACAGATTCAGACAAACAGAGCAATTCAGAGCCATTATCATGACACAGCTGGCACAGGGGTTGTCATCATTGTCTAACATACAAAAAACCCCCCAAAAAAAACAGACTATTTAATACCAGTCACACAAAGCTATTTGCTATATTTCACAATGGTGGATGCATCACACGCACACACAGAGCAAGAAATGGCCACTCTAAATTCACAGAGCGTCTGACCCAGATTCAGAGAGGACTGAATGACAGAGGTAGCACAAGATGAGCCATCAGGAGAGAAGAACAGCACAAAGAATGAAAAAAACGGAAAGAAAAGAAGGGAGAAAAGACTCAGACAGCAATACAAAAAAAAACTGAAGGCAAAAAACTAAGACAAAGCCAGACTGCGAGGAGGAAAAGGGACGATATTTGATTCTTACTAATAGAACCAAAGGGCATCAAGCCATCACTCCATTTGTCATTTGTAAGCGTAATGTAGAAATAATTAGATAATTGTGTCTACATCTGTATTCTTACATACACGTTTGGTTTCAAACATTCTCGAAATGTAGTGAATGATGGGGGAAAGTGTCTCACATATAGAACTTAAAACTTTCAGGTTAGGTTCTGGTAAGGTTCAGAAGTAGGTTTAATGATTTATGACTAAAGTAAGGCTGGTGGTGCTGCAGGATTTCACTGCAAACAAGTAGAACACAACCAATTCTGCTTCCTTAATCTTTTTAACCTATAGGCACACCAGCCTTTTGAAGATAAGTCTGGACACCTCTGGGTCAGAGTATTAAATATAAAGAGTGTAATAATTCAGCATTGAATATACTGTGCGTCTCACCATCCAGTGCTTCCTTGAGCTCGTCTTTAGTCCAGGCCACCTCAGTCATAAGCAGACGCAGGTAGTACATGGCATGCTGGTGAGGCTGCTCTGCTCGGAAATTATTCAGAGATCTCATATACTGTAATAGACCAAGGAAGACCCAGTCACACTACAACCTTAAAATAAATCACTGTTATATCTTTCAATTTTCTGTCAAAACAAAAGCCATCAGATTGTGTTCATCCTACTAAAATTACTCCAAATGGGTTTAGGAGTAGAGACCAATATTTAAATGTGTATCTATATAAATGTTTGTATTAATGGACCAAAGCTTAGAGCCCCAAAGTAGACCCAAACCTAAAGGTAGCAGGAACATCTTTACACTAAAATATACACAGACACAGAGCTCTTAAGTCTCCTCACAGGTTGTGTGATCTAACAGCACTGGAGATGATACTGTATATGTGGAGCCATGTCTGAAAGAATAGGCCATATTAATAATTCATTATAGCCAAAGTCTTGTATGCTGTAAAATTAGGTGTGGTGAAACTGGGAATGTGCAAAGTCAAAAAGGATGAAGTTGAGGAATGTGAGGGACCGTCTGTGTGTGTGTGTGTGTGTGTGTGTGTGTGTGTGTGTGTGTGTGTGTGTGTGTGTGTGTGCACACAAGCTGCTCACCGCCTCCTTAATGATATCAAAGCGTTTCTCATCAATCTCGAATGTGGCCATCTTCTCAATGATCTTCTTAAGCAGGATGTGCTGTTTGTCATTGTAGCCCTTTACCGAAAGCTGAGAGAGAGAGAAAAAAAAAAAACAAAACCGAGAAAGTCAGGACCTAAAATAAAGAGTGTGCACTAAAGTGTGTGTGTCTGTGTGTCTGTGTGTGTGTGTGTGTGTGGCCAAGAGTAAAACAAACAGATTTCAGCCAGGTCCTGAGGGACGAATATTCGCAGGGCTGATCTAAAACTAGATACAACCTACAGCAGTCTCTAACCCTCATTCTGCCAAATACTCGAAAAACCACTTTATTCAGAAAAAAACAACAAAAAAAAACCTGCTGCCCTGAGAGATGCTCAAGTGCATACAGACCTTGGAACTGTGGACAAGCTTTACAGAACGGGTGTCCTGAAAGAGAGCATGTTACTCATACTTCCTAAATACATAATGAATGTTTAAAACTACATACAAAACATGCAAACTTCAGGATGAGAGATTTCAGTTCATTTAATTTAACTTTAAGCTGTTTTTTGTTGATTTTTACCAACTAGGAAAATTATATATACTCCAAAAATAAAAATGTGAATCTTTGTACAGGAAAAAAATTGTACCTTCCAGGGTACAAACGCTGCCCTTGGGGCCCCTCAAATACCATTTTCCCCCTGACAGAATACACGACTCAGCATACAGTATGGTGAGTGAAGTGACGGTAAATGACAATTACAGGAAGCCTGAATGTGCATTTTTTATAGTTTGCATGGACATTCCAAAACATGCAGAGTTAGCGTGTGTTAGAGTAACAAGTCACCTTAATGCTGGGACACAATAATGGCTTTCCTTAGAAAAGACAAAAAGGCTCAAGACAATGCATTATCAATCCTAACATGAAGACATGTTTTAGCTGTACAGAGGATGCCTGTTCTAATTATTATTAAGTCTGGGATGTCAAAAAAAAAAAAAATGAATGAGAGAGAGAGAGAGAGAGAGAGAGAGAGAGAGAGAGAGAGAGAGAGAGAGAGAGAGAGAGAGAGA
>JBBIGB010000149.1:3420849-3434322 GCA_037577075.1 Alestopetersius hilgendorfi | reverse complement strand
CTCTCTCTCTCTCTATCACACACACACACACACACACACACACACACACACACACACACACACACACACACACACACTCATACACAAACACAGCTTTTATCAATGGAAACTGGAGAAGAGCTCATGTCATTCATAAATCTTCAGTGTACAGGGGTATGAGCCGGTGTAAACTGTACAGCCAATCATCAGGAGTGGATTTCAGTTAAAATTACTTATTTGCAACTTTGTAACAAAGGAAAAATTAGAGGTTTTTTTGCATAGAGTTACAGTTAACTCTTCAATGCTTAGAAGGAATTACTGTGGTTTTATGGACTTTCATTTGCAGCTCTATTGAATCCAGTATTATTACAACACCAAGTTAAAAGCATTGCACCTGAACATTTTTGGTCGCTATATTAAACACAGATTTCAGATTTCTCGGAAAGACATTCAGTGTTTTATCTGAAGCTTGTAACAAACATATTAAAATATTTTTATCCTTGCTTTGCTATATCTATCTAGATATAGCGCAGGGCTTTTTAAGTTTTGAATATGAACCAGATTCTTTTGAGTCAAAAATAACAAAAAATTATATACATGTATTTTTTAGTCATTAGGTTTTAACAACAATGCCCTAAGGCTTCTCACCTGGATAAATGTCATTACACAATGTGATTACAAACTATTACTTTACACCCCTGACGTCTTTCCATATGACTAACGTTTGCTTCTTTTCTGTCTAAAAAACAACACACAAACTTTTTTCAAACTATGGAACTGTTCAAATTACCGTATTGAACTACTGTAAATTCTAAACTTTCAATCAATTAAAAATGCATTTAAATATGAAAACTAATAACCTATTTTTTTTTGTTGTTGTAACAGTGAGTAAGCCAAACAATAACAATAAGAATTTGCGTTTTACTGTTTAATTTGTGTTTCTAATAACATTTTAAAAAAATGTTCAATAAACCGAATTTTAGGTTAGATACATTACATAATAGTTTACATCATTTTAAAGTGATTTTGACAGTGTTTGTGTTTGTAGTATTAAAACCTGAACACTGTCAAAAGCATATAATTGTTACTTTTGACAACATTTCTTCACTTGTTTAAATGATGGCAAATTATAAGCTTAAACTGCACAAACTTGTATTTGAACCAACACTAAAGGGCAAAGGTAAAGGGGGCTGTGTCATAGAGGTACTAATTCAGTCTGGACTTTCCCACAGTTGAAACCTTAATGCACTTTGCTCTGTGTGGTTTTAAACCACTGTGCTGTAATCCGCCACAGTTCAGGATTCAAATGTGTCACCTGCTTGTACTTAAATAAAAATGGTTGCATCAATACAATTGCTTACAATTGGTTTGCTTGTTTTGGAAAGAACTGAACTGATGAAACACCCTCACATTTAAACCTTGCAAATCATCATATTTTTTTTTAAGACAGATTAATGGTCTATAATGACCCATTAAAAGCGAATGCCACTGACAGGCCAGTGATTCGCTCACTGGGATTTGGGATGCTTGAAAGTACAGCGTTTGTTAATTAAGTCTATTCTCATGCCTCTGAAAGTGCGGTCTAATGCTTTGAATCGACATGATTCTCATGAATCAAATGGTTGTATGGAAAGATAAACTATATGAACAAAAGTATTGGGACACCTGACCATTATTCCTATACAGACTTTAATGACATTGCATAGACTTTAATATGGAATTGGTCCCCCTTTGTGGTTATAACAGCTTCCACTTGTAGGATTTTGGAGGTTCTGTGGAAATTTGTGCCCACAGAATAAGCATCTACACAGAAATGTGGGTGCATCATAGATACATCTACAAATTTTAAAAATGTAAACGTAATCTAAGAATGTGCTATTTGTACTAAATCGGTATGTAAGCTGAATAGATCCCATGAAATCTTCACATTTTGCATCATTTTTTAACATTACATTTACATTATTTTAAAATTCTCTCCTGCATTTATTGTATTTTGGCTTGATTCCAGGGCAAACAAATACAAATGTGAGGTTGCTGAAAATCTAGCATATGCAGTGTATTTTCTTTTATTTAAAATAATTATCTCAAATACTCTCAATGCAGGCCTTTACAATTACAAAGCACAATTATTAAGAAAGAAATTGTAAACAGAGCCTACTTGGACTCCTGAGTAAGTTCAGCACACACACACACACACACACACACACACACACACACACACACAAAGCATGTACCCACACAACCTCTTACAAAACAAACTAGTCAGCGTGAGCCAAGGCCAACAGTGAGCGCGGGCCTGGGACGGCCCTGTCATCGCACATCAAAGCACAGCGAGGCAGAGCTAATCCAGACTGACAGGCCGTCCCCTCACCTCCACACAGCCATGGCAGCACCTCACTATTTTCACTCCTCTCCAGAGAAACAGCAACCAAATACCGCCCTGGCAACAGCCAGGCAGGAGCCGGCGGACCTGAGAGTCAGAGCTGTGCGGCAGTGAAGGCGGGGGAGGGTCCTTGTCCAAGTTCTACTTCAACACACGTCCATGCATTCAGAGTATTTGACCTTTATTTTAACATTATACTAATATTTTATATTGTTCTTATCCCTGTGCTTCTGTGTATCTGTGCATGAACAGTTTCCTCAATAAAGTTCTGATTCTGATTAGTAATAATAGTCTTCATTCATATTTATGAATTGAACAAGAGTTAATAGTAGTTAATAATAGAGTTAAGAGTTAAAAGAGTTAAGAGTTAATAATAGAATAAAATATAATACAATTTCTACTTTTTTTTCAAATTTAAATGTGATATATTTGTGTTATATTTGTATTGATTCTACCCTGTATTCTGGCATGGTTCCCCTTTCAAAACTGTTTGGCAGAGTAGGCTACACTAAAAACACAGATAATTTTACTACAATGTGAATTGCATCTTATCTAATTTAATTTAATTTGATTTGAGGCAATAGTATGTGAGAGTACACTACAGATAGTTTAACCACAGTGTGAATTTAATTTAAATTAATTTAAATTAATTTAATGGAAATGTGTGTGAGAGTATTCTAAAAAAAACAGATCATTTAACCACAGTGTGAATTTAATTTAATTTAAGATAATTTAATTTACTTTAATTGAAGGCAAATGTGTATGAGAGCACATCAAAAATACAGATAAATTAACCATGGCGTGAATTTAATTCAATATAATTTAAGGCAAAGGTGTATGAGAGCACATTAAAACTAAAGATAATTGAGCCACATTTACTAATTCTCTCAAAAACCCTCAATGCACAGCAATCACAAAGCATTTAATGTTCAGAAACAAATCGTTTAAGTGCCTTGCTAATCATTTAAGGATATTTGAGTCTAATTATGGTTGGAATGTGAGAAAAAAAAGGAGAAAAGCATTACAATGTATTACACAATTTTTATGACCGCTCTAACAGGGCTGAAGCGGTCGCGGCCTGGGGGGAATAAGGGCCGCTTTCTCTGTGTTGGTGGGCCGCTGAGGGGCAGCTGTGTTTCTCTTCCCTCCTATTGAGCACTCCAGGACACAACCCACACACTGACAAAACAAATTATAAATCTAATTAGAGATGTATCGGGATTATCAGAGCATAGTTCTCTTTGTTGCCTTGCGGTTAAGAGAACCCAAACGCGGTTATGCTCCACTGACTTAGTCTCCCAGTCTAACCTCAGAAACAAGGGAAACACTCCTATTCACGCTGTCACCTCATCTAACCGGGACTATTTTTAATGCCCGCTCCTGATGTATTGGAGAAAAAGATATACTATACAGCGCACTCAGAATGAGGGAGTAATTAGAGGGCCATCTGGTGAGTCGTCTTTTCCTTCGCAGTTATCGAAAGGAATGGTGTCAGAATGAACTGAACTCCACAAGGACAAATGAAAATGGGAGGGACCGTTTCCATTTTTTCCTTCCTTTCCTACAGCATGCCTTTACGTCTACTTCAGTCATAAAAGAGCCCCACGGCAGCTGAGATCATGGTTCACGCCTCAGTGTTCCTGTGAAACATGTTAATGGAGTATTCAGGCTCTATAGATTACTAACACGCAAATCCAAACCGCCATAAAACACCAGAACCTTCTGCCTCATGGAAGATGTACTTGCAGTAGACACCGTTTTATTACCGTTTTACTTCTTGTATAAACTTCACTTTGATACTGGAGGGGACGACGGATCTAAAATCTTGAACTACTCCCCATTTCTTCATTGCTCTCAAAGGTCCAGACGTTCTTGTACTTTTTATGTTGTCTTGAGGAACAGTTCTCCAGGCTTCCTGAAGGACTTTCAGATACTCTCATTTCCAGTCCAGTCCCTGAACCTGAGTTTCAGAGGAATGTTTTTCGTTTGTAAAGACACACAGTGACCTATGTATGAATCATTCAAGCATAACGAAGAGCATCTAACTGAAGTCCTGAACCAGTGAAGAACCAGCAGCAGATGATTCCAGATGATCAGGCGGTGATCAGTATACTGGTGGTGCTGAACGCTGAGTGGTTGGAACTATTTTATCTAGGCTCATATCTTTACACACTACTGTCTGTTACAGTAAAACATTTATTCTCACTTCTTTCATTTAATCAACTCAGTATACAAAAGAAAAGACAGTTTGATAGGAATATCAACGTTAGTCAAGGTTGCTAATGAATATTATGAGTGGACACTTTTTGTTGGTTTAGCACTCCAGCACCCTACTCTCAGAATGTGTCTACATGGGCTGACCACAAAGGAATTTGGCACTCACTTTGGTACCCACCTCTATTTCAAGGGCCTAAAAGTATTCAGATAATTAGGTATCTAGTTTGAGTAAAATCTATATTTGTCAATGTGTCTGTTGCTGTTTATTATGTTTTCCATTCTCTATGAGGACCAAAGCAAATAATAATCAGGCTGGGAAAATCAGAATTAATCAGAGAAATAGTTAAATTCACATAGAATACAAACTGTGAGTGACCAAAGTCATGAATCATGAATGGACTGAGGACACCCCCTCATGAGGTAGGAATAGATACACCAGTACAAAGAGAAAATCATCAGCATTATAGCAGTTTAGCCATTTCTATAGTTTAATATAGTTTATTCAGCTCTAGAAAAAAATTGATAACCACTGTCATTTATTTTTAAATCAGCATCTCTATGAGCATAACAACCATTCCATGTCAGTATCCTACACAAGCATCTCATTCTCCTTTATAAGGTACTGATTTGTGATCACCTGAATCAAATCTAATAAAAACAAGTACAATTAACACTCTCCTCTTGCAGTGTGACCAGTTGGATAGCAAAACACTACTAAAAGTATGTATATTTCGTATATGAATAATAATACATTAAATTTGAATACTGTCTTTTCAAACCCAAGGATGTTTTACCGAGTAACAACAAAACAAGCAAACAAGTAAACTCACATTTACTACACAACAACAGGACTAAACAGAAAGAGAGTCATAATACAAAAAGAAAATTCTGAAATATAAGAAGTATCTCCAAGATTTTTGGGCAATGAATTCCATAATTTGGGTACATAATCATTGTTTTATGTAATTATTTTTAAATTAAGTAAAAAATAAATTACAGTCTGTAATCAAGACAATCCTCATAGTGTCAAGGCAAAAATACTGATCTACGTCGCTCTGGATAAGAACATCTGCTAAATGCTGTAAACGTAAAACAGTTATTGCTAAAGGTACTAAAGTTAGGCACTGAATATGAACTAAAGGTGTTGATTTTGTAAAGGTACTGAATATGTATACCTGATGGTTTTTCTTCCCTGGAGTTTGTTCCCTAAAAAACAGTTTTTTAAAGACAGTCTCAAATGGCTTTACAGGATATTGGTTCCTCAAAACAATAAAGTAAAGTAACTATGGAGCTTCTTGCGGGCAAATATGTTGTTCTTTATTGGTCAGTCAATTAATCTAAACCTTAGAGATCATGTGACTTACCAATGACTAATCCCCCCAAATCAAATCAAGCTGAATGAAAATAGTAAATTCTGGTTTTGTGAGCTTTATCTGAAGCTAACTTGTTGGTTCTGGTTGTACACATCAAGTACTAGCAATGACATAGTCTTCAGACTTGAAAAGAGAATGTGATTTCTTTCTTTTTTTTTTTTTTACCTTTCTCCTATGGAATGATTCAGTGTTCAAAAGAACATGCGAAATGACTTGCTTACAGACACCTCAACAGTTCCAGAAGCAAAATGTACATTTTGTGTTGGTTTAGCAGCGCAACAATCCTGGAGTAGGGACAGGTTGAGGCTGCACTCTTTACCACTTTACTCTAAATCATATATTACATTTACGGCATTTAGCAGATGCTGTTAACCAAAATGACTTCCATTCTCTAACTACAGGGGACAGTCTCCCTGGAGCAACTTGACCACTGGAAATAAGGGACCGTCCACTCCTCTCACCTGCTGAAGGCACAGTGCCAGGATGGACAGGATGACCGCCCCGACGGTGTGGTGAGCATGATTAGGAACTTGTACTGTGGGGAACCTGCCTCCTGCTCCATGGCAACCTGGAAAACCTGCAATTACAAATACAGCAACAAGTCTGCAGTCGTTTTATAGTTTTATAGTTTTGTCAGAAGAGGATGAAGGATATCTTTGGAAAATCGAAACCTTCATCTCTGCAAAGGTGCTGGTTGCATACTTGAGAAGAATTATACTAGAAATCACACAGTCTTATAAACAGAATGTGATTTCATTTCTTTCTGAGCTTTCTTCTATGGAATGATTCAGTGATCAAAAGAACATGCAAAATTACTTGCTGCCAGACACCCCAACAATACGAGAAGCCAAACGATAGTTCGGCAGCACAAAGATCCTAAGTAGCGACGGGTTGAGGCTGCACTCTTAAACCTTTTCACTCTAAATCATATATGACATCCACAGTGCTGTAGTCCTCATAGTGTTGGGGCAACATAGGGGGATCGTTGTGCTTGAGCAGTTCGGCCTCCCTCGTCTTCCTGTCTGTTTGCCCTTTGTGTGTGCGAGGCCGCTCTGGATTCTCAGCCTTATTAGGAGGATTTTAAAGGCAGTGAAGCTGAACGCTCATTAGTGCTGCTTAACGCTCAGGTACCGGCAGTACCAGTGACTCTAGTGAATTCTTCCCTCAGGCTTTGAGACTCCTCATTCAGAACTGAGACACAAACTCTACCCACACACAAACACACCCTGAACAAAACACCTTTCTTCCTCTGACACAATTCATTAACACACTGAACTATTTTGCCTGAAACTTGCTGCTGCTGTAAACATCCTTTTTATTATATAAAACACACGACTCCATATGATATTGTCTGCACTTATGTAGTCTTGTGTTTCTGGTTTTGTTCTTGTGTTGGATGAACATTGTTTGGTTTCACTGGGTACTGTGTGCATGTCTGAAATGACAATAAATCTTCTTGACTCAGCAGTGAATAAAACCTTTTCTGACCACAGAAAGGGACAGAAAAACTCCCTTTCAAATGTATGTGGTTTTCAGATGCATGTAGAAATGACAGACATTCCATAGCAGGAACATTTTGTGCCTAAAGGAGATATTAATTTACCTTTTGGATATGTGTGGGTTTCCGCTGGGAGTTCTGGACTCCTCCCACAGTCCGAAGAGATGCATGTCGGGTGGACCGGAGTGCTAAAATGCAAATAATCTTTGTGTGTGTGAGTAAGTGAGTGAATTTGTCTGTTTCTACGCTGCGATGGACTGGCGCCCTGTCCTGGGTGTTCCTCATATTTTGCCCCATGTCCACTGGAAAAAGCTCCAGCACGGCCCCTGGGCTCCAGCTGTAAAAGATGCCATCTGTATTCCATCACAACAAAAATGCTCTGAAACTGTAGCTTCATAAAAGAAAATGAGTTTTATTCATAAACTTTAATGCATGTTGGTGTAAAGTTTTATTTTAAGTACTTCCTACTGGTCCATTCATCATAACACATCTGCAGAATGTAAAGGGTGGTTTGTGCTTCCAAATGGTGTAAAAAATAAACATTTACAAGGTTTTAATATGACAGCAGTGGTCTGAATGGTTGATTTGCCAACTTTAAGCAGCAGACAGTAACAGAATCACTGTAGCTGACTCTTAAACAGTTTATATCTTCCATGAAGTCATTTGACACCACGCGTAACAAACACCAGTTCCACTTGGCAATGTCACATGACGTTCCTGACAGGCCAGACACAATCTCATTAGGTACTGATTAATGACTGTTGGCACAATTCTCCCGTCTGGACACAGGCCTTCCAAAATCCCCAAATTTGTTTTGCGCCTCTTTGCTCCACTGTATGCGCCTTTATATTGGAGCCAGACTTCCCATCGGCCTCCAACCGGCATCTATTTATCACCCTGGTGAAAAGGGATGTGGGTGGAGAGGAAGTAGCTTGTTTTCACTGGGAATGCTGGGAATGCTGGGGTCATGCCAGGCACTGGTGATCGTGCATGCATGCGTGTCTGTCTGCAGGTTTGGGTTTTTTGTTCACCTGGCCTTAAAGGGTCATTCAGAATTGACATGCCACTGATACCTGGTTGGAGCCAGGAAAAGTCATCAAATCAGTACAGTATGTAATGGAGACCATTATACAGCATTACATCATTATCAACATCAGGAACAACAGCAATAACGAAGACAACAACATCCGTAACAACAGCAGAGACCATAATAGGGGATGATGTCATTGACTAAGGTCACTTTGAGTCAGGGTAGGGACATAATAGAGTGAGTATTGGGAATACATGCAGAATTCGGAAAACAGTTACTTTTCAACTATGTTTTCTAATAAGATACTTCTACAGTTTATAAAAAAAACTCCCCTGCTTATTCTAAACTCTGGCTGTTTTAGTTTGTACTAAAGCCTGACTAGACTGATACATCAAGCCTAGGCTGATTAAATCAATGCAAAAATCAGCTATGTATCTCAGTGTTATGAAGCTCTTTGGAGGAACCATGAAACTGAAGAGTGTTTTCAGTAACAGTCATGACTAAAAAGCTCAGTGTTTATGTTGTACCAGACTAATTGTTTACATTCCATGGCACGATGTTATGCACACAACACTAACTAAAAATATAACTTTTTACATTCCTGATCTCATTACAGCTTATTTCACATGCTAATGTTTGCTGTATATTCCAGCTAGTCATTATGACATTACAGCATTATAGTATTTCACATGCCAGTTGTTTATAATGGTAGTGTGACATTGGCACATTATTACAAATGGTCAGCATATGATATGACATATCACTGTTAATATAAAGTATCGCTTTCTAGTCAAATGATCAGAATACAAGTCAAGTTCATTTACACATAGGAGGTGTGTGCCTTCTAAAATGATCCAATCTGGAGTATTTACCAAATTCTAAAACCTTCTAAAAACAGTTTTGCTAAATTCATGAGAGAGACGGCAGTCCAGCCAGGAAGACGGAACTTCATTCATGAATTTTTCATTTAGAAAACCAACAGAAGAAAAGAGCCAACCAGTAACAGTGAGAAACAGAAGGTTATAATTATGATAAGATCAATTCCTTATGAAGTTAGATTCTAAGTGGGCTTAGAATACATTGCCTTTTTAATGCAATGTAATGTAATATTTCACTGAATCCACTATCATTACTTTTTTCTACCCAACTCTGTGTCGTACACTGCGCCAGTGCCTTATCTGATCTGGTATAAAAAGGCATATTAGCAACAACAAAAAGGCCCAAAGGAAATGATACAAATTCCTCAGTGAAACAATACTCTCTGAAGACGATGGGGCTTAGAAATGATTAGCTGCAGGGAACTTTCACAGAGTTGCCGTCTCAGCGAGAGGGGATTTCTCCGCATTCTTCCTGCACCATCAAATTGTCACGCAATGTCCTTTAAATACACACAAGGATATAAATAAACAAAGTGAGGAACACACACATATAAACAAGAAAAAAGTACAGAACAGATAATATTGGCACCCGTGAATAGGCTCCCCCTAAATGCAACACAGTCAACTAAATTATTCACATTTGTTTTATACACTTATTTGCTGATGTCTTTGTCTAAGCTGCTGGAAGAGTCAGATAAAGATGCACATAGACCTAATCATACTCACAGCCTACTGTAAAAAGCATTAGAGCTACATTCAGATTTCTCTCTGAAAACAATGGGCATGCTGTCATAAAATTACTGCTGGAAAGATTATTTATTACATAAAATGAGCATAGTTATAGTTCCATAGCCTTGACTTAGTAATGCCACTGTCTACTACAGTTGTGTAGAAGGTCATCTTCAACATCTCCATGAAGGACAATTAATAGTCCTTAAACGTCCTTAGAACCAAAAAAGAGGAAAAAATATAATATTAAATAAAACATCAAAATAAGACTTTCCAGAAAATACTTATATTTAGCAAGAGAGATGGATATAAATACTACAGATAAGTAGATAAATTACTGCTGAAGTAACACAAATAGTGGTTTGAAGTCTGTTATTAATAGTTACATGAGTAGTGACATTTTGCATGAAAAATTATTACAAATACTGAACTATTGCACATAATAAAGATGTTACATATAATGATAATGATTTAGCACCCAATAAGTCTTTGCACATCTGAGTAGCAGATGTGTGTATTTCTATTGTTTTCTATGAACACAAGTTCAGCACTAAACTGCTTAATTCATTTTGAAAACATCTGTCCATCCATCCATCCATGCCACTATACTATCCATCGCTTACGGGGCAAAAGGCAAAGAAACATGAGTTGCCAGTCCATGGCAGGGCAGATACACAAACAAACATGAACACAATTGAATCTATGGGAAATCCCAGTCCACCTGACATGCACCTTTTGACACTGTGGGAGGAACCCAGAGCTCCCAGCAGAAACCCCACAGATATGAGAAAATAACCCAAACCCTAACTCCACACAGAAAAGACTCTTTTCCATCCATGCTGGGAAACGAACCCAGGACCTCCTTGTTTAAAGTGACATCTCTGGTCTTTATACAAAATACTGACTTAGAAGATAAGCTTTTTTTCTTTTTCTTCTGTACTATTCAATGCATTATCCGTGATGAACTGCTTTGTGTTGATGCCTTCTTATGATAAAGTTATTTTGCACATCAGTGGACAAATGGATGATGTTAAAGTGTGCATTATTAAAGTTAATGAACCCATGCCTCCTGGGAATATTACTCAGCGCTTAAAGAATGTTTTACAAGTCTGAAATAGTTCGCTTCACTTAATTAAAAGATTCAGGCAGAAACAACATGTACAAAAAAGAAAATATTTTTGTTTTGTTTTTATGTATGTTGAAATATTATTTCAAGCACTAACAAATTAGATTTTGTCGTCTGTAAAATGCCTGAAACTGACAAAACACAAGTATGAATGATTCATTGTCCAGCGCTAGAAAAACATTTTATTGTCTCCAGCTAAACAAACAATGATGGGCACAAAACCAAGAATAAGAATCAGAAACTTTATTGATCCTGGAAGGAATTGCTTAAGCAGTCGTTAAAGGTTTCTGATTCAGATTTTTTATTCTAATCCATTAACATAATTTACACCACGATATATCTACGATTCCTATGGGATCATGGACCAAACAGATGAAGAAAATGAATTAAAAAGTTAAATGATGTATACGGATGCAGATATGATTATTTTTGCAAGGGCGGTGGATTTAACCCTTGGAACACAAGTGGTACAGATCCATGAAAGAAGCGCAACAAATCATATATTGTCATCATATGGCAAAACAACTCCTTACATGGAAGTTCCCCTGATTTGTGCTGATGCTCAAGGTATTAGATGTCATTAAGAGCTTTGTTCGTCGTGAAGTACCCAACTTATTGTAATTTAAAAACATAATAATATTAACCGCTATTGGGGTTTTAAAAACACTGTCACATGCAAATGACCTTAAAGAACAAAAAGAAGATCTTTGAAATAGGGACAACTTTCAGGATAGTCTCCGCCCACAAGTAGGTGGGCAAAACCCACAGAGGGAGGGGGTCCGGAGAGCAGCCAAGCAGCAGTGCCCCGAGAGAAAGAGGAGCAAACAGCGAGCGTGTAGGAGAACAAACACCAGCTCTAGACTGTTTTACACCATTTACAATAAGAGACCACTAAAAACATGCCCAGTTACTCAGGTTTTATCTTTTATATCTTCAAGTATTGAAATAAACAGCTTTGCCTTAATTTTCAAGAAAACATCAAAATAAAAGAAATTATTTCTAATAGTGTTTTACCATCCAACTGGTCTCAGTGTGAGAGGAGAGTGTCGATTACAGCGCTGTTTTTATACTGTTCCTTGTGTAATAAGATGGAATTCAGATGATCAGTAATCAGTACCTCATAAAGGAGAATAAAGTGCTTGTGTGGGAATTTAACAGACACTGGCATGGAATGGTTCTCATACTCATAGAGATGCTGATTTAAAAATAAATTGCAATAGTCTCTAATTTATTTTTCCGGATCACATTTTACTGATACACACTGACTCCTGATAGCCTGAATAGTCTTAATTTAGCTTGCAGTGACACAAGAAAGAACATTCTAGAAGTTTACTTCCTGCTCTCAATTGACTCAGTGGCACAGGCCTTGCGTGACTAGCTCTCATGCAGGCTCCTGCCACTCACGCATGGCTGTCAATCATCATTACCTGCCTGTGAAAACAGCACAGCTGGGGGGGCAGTGCTTCCCTTTGAGCTCCTGCTGACCCTTGACCTCTAGCAGGGGGACTGGGTGAAAACAGGAGTTAGCTCCTCTTTCGCTCAGAGGCTGAGTTTACTCAGGCCATGTCTACCCGTACATGAGTGTTTCTATGCATTTTGGCCTTTTGTCCACAGGTTTCTAAAAAACTCCAGCCAAAGTGCAGATACTTGAAAACTCAGTTTCTGCGGTTATGTGTGGTTTTTATCTACAGTGCCTGACGTATACAAATTACTACTGCTCTCAACCTCATTACTGTCCATCCAGTATGAAGGACAGAGACATCAGAGTTGCTTCGGATGCTATTATAACACAGATAGTCTCTGGTAATGGCCCTTCAAGGCTTCTGATTGGTCACCAATGCTAAACGGTTTAAGGTTATATTGCCACCTGCTGCCTTGGCACGCTTTTTAAAAGCGGTTTTTGAGATTGTGTGTAGTCGGAGATTTTTTTCAAAACATGCTTATGTGGATGCGATTTTAAAAATTGAGCAGGTTGTTGGACTTGCTAGAGGAGGAGAAAGTTTAGAGCAACTATACTTAAGTGAAAAAAATGTTAAAAGATTTTACATCGATTAAAAGTGGAAATCTGGACCAAAAAATATGCTTGAATGAAAGTAAAAAAACCCTCCACATCTGCATCAACAATGAAATATAAAAACTAGGACTGGGCGATTAATCGAAAAGTAATCGAAATTGACATTCAAAACCTATAATCGATCAAATTTTTCCAGGTCGATTATTTCGATTACTTTCTCTTTAAAAACACTACCGCGTGTGGAGT
>JBBIGB010000149.1:3404569-3416209 GCA_037577075.1 Alestopetersius hilgendorfi | reverse complement strand
GGGCCACAGGTGTAGCCCATCGCCCCCCCACCAGTCACGTAGGCCATGTCCGCAGCGCATGACCCACCCTGAACTCCCGTTAACCCCTAAACGGCCTGTGGCTCTCCCGTGTTCGCCACAATATAGTATGCGAAAACAGTATGCGAGGCGAGTGGTATGTCCGAATTCATAATATTCGATAAACAGTAGACGAGAAGTACCCGGATGACCTACTTCTTCCAGCCAAATTCTGTAGTAGACATTCGATGGGCACTGCACTATCCCATAAGGCAGCGGGAGAGGCGGCGCCATATTCGAAAAATGGCGTAAAACAGAGACGCGGCTCTTTTCAAGTGTAAGTACCTTAAAGAAAACGTTAACTTACACGTTCATTGTGGTAAAATTACACTTGTGAGAAAATGCTCTCTGTAAAGGTAAAACAACGCGCTGCTGTGACGACACGACATGTGACAACATTAACACAGCGGATGTAGTATGTCTGAATTCCACTAATACTGCCCTCATTCATACTGTATAGAACGTACTGTTTTAACGGTAGAGCAGTACGTTCTAATTTAAATGTAGTACCTACTCAAGTAGTATGTGATTTCGGATGCAGCTCAAGTATCCTGTGTGAAAATGGAATTGCCCTGTAATCAACCACTTAACTAAAATGTCCTGAGAATTCGGATCTAATGCACTAGGCACACCCAGCCTTGATTACCATCAGCCTTGTTCAATTAAACAGAAATTGTCCAGCAACGTGAGGTGGGCTCAACGGTCAACCATCACCACACCATGCTGTGATCAAAAGAACGACTGAAAAAGACAAGCACGTTACTGAAATAGGTTATAAATCCTAAGAATCTGGGACTCCAGGGTACCACAGTGAGATTGACTAAAAAAAAATGATTTAAATTTACTAAAAATATTACTATAACTTCCTTTGTAAGGCTCTTTTAACTAGTTTTCTCTAGTTTGGCATTAAGCTTTAGCTAAGCCCTGGTGTGGGATAAATTCTAGTTAAACTCTAGTTGGATGTTAAGCGCTATTACACATGAGAGGCTACTTTCCATTAAGAAAAATTAGACCAATCCCAGAGTTTAAAGCTCTCTATTATGCAATACAGTTCAACTTGTTTAACTTATTTAAAATGTTACTTTTATGTTTATCTCCGTAAAGTATGCTGAACGGACTCTGTGTGTGATAAAGTGCTATATAAATAAACTTGCCTTGCCTAATCACCAGAATACGGACCACAGTGTTGGCAGAGAGGCGTGACTACCCTCTTAGCAAGGTCGGATAAGATACACACACAAGGAAAGGAACACTCAGAACAGAGTGTTACCATCTGGCACTGCGGAGGACGAAGCCACTCAGAGGAGTTCAAACTCATGAAATAATGTGGGTTCACTTCAAAAGCTTTGGCTTTTGGGTTTCTGTACACAAAGGCACACCTTCTACCTGTGACACGTCAGTCTTGATGAATCAGCAGAAGCAGTGGCGGTGCATAAAGTATTGTTATTTAACTGAAAATCTACTAATTAATCAAATCTATTTGATAATTGTGTTCTATTACATCAGACGCTCTCTTGACACAAATGGACACACACAAGATAGAAGTTATATATAGCCATCAGATCTTCCAGTTGGTGAATGATCCAACAAAACATTTAGGGTCCTGACCTCAACCCTGGCTCTAACTGTGGGTCCCTATGATGGAAACTCTTTATTAAAATAGTTTTCTTAGCCCACATTTTCACCAAGGTGAGATTTGGCCTCGTTTCTGTTCTTGTCTATAGCGCAAGATTGAGCCAGTTAACCACAATGGCATTTTTCCCACCCAAGAGTGCCAATTGATATGTTGCTGACTGTACACGGCTTGATTTTACATGACTTTATGTTCATATCTACAGTATAATCCCATTAGCAGAGGTGGACAAAGTACTCACATTCATTACTTCAGTGAAAGTACCGACACCACTGGTCAAAATTTACTCCAACAAGTGAAAGTTGTACAGTCCATTTTTTTAACTTAAGTTAAAGTACTGAAGTACTTTTAAAAAAGTATTAAAAGTACATTTTCTTTCACCGCATTGTTGCATTATTGACACAACACATACAATACCTAATGCCCTCTAATCACCCCCATGAAACCGCAAGCTCTGACACAATGCACCATGTAGGTCTACATGTATGTAATGTGCATCTTAATCAAGGTGAGAGTGAAACTGCTGTAAATGCAAATTAGCACATAAAAAAAGGAGTGCCTTTCTTGAGGATGTGGATGTATACCAGTAATCACACACACACACGCACGCACTAATTACATGCCCTGTCTGTATTCTACACCAGTATGTGTGTTTTAAGTTTTGGAGGCTGTGCTTTTCTGTCTAGAGTGTGTGTGTGACAGAGCGCGAGTGTGTGTGTGTAAGAGTGTGGGCACAAGTGAGTGCATGTGAGAGTGTGCATGAGAGAGTGACGGAGTGTGTTATTGGATCTTATGCAACCGTATAGCACTGAAAAAATCTAAACATTTTATCTAGATGTGGTCATGCAAAAACGTCGTTGCAGAAATGCAATATGGCGTTGAATTAATTGTATGGTTACAGAGTGGTACGATACTTGTCTTTCAAATGTAGTGAAGTAAGTGAAAGTCATAAGTTACTAATACTACTCAAAATAAGTACAAATACTCAAAATCTGTACTTAAGTACAGTCCTCAAGTAAATCTACCATGTTGCTGTCCACCACTGCCCATTAGTGGAATTCACAACATAAAGATTACATACTGATCAACTCTCCACACACTCCGGAACATTTATATTCTGTGGAAATAGCGCCACCACTCTCCTCATCACAGTCTCTTCCTTGGGGACAAAACTGTTCCCTTTCATCAGCTTGAGACATAATGGGCAGAAAGATCTTAAAATGGGTATCAATGCCTAAAGAATCTTCAGATATGACAGCTATGGGAGCAGTTCAATCTTAGGATATAAGATGATTACGTTGTTGAGAATCTCAGGGTTTTGTACCTGACAGTGTTCCGCTAGAGAGAAAGCAGTTTAGCTCACAG
Organism: Alestopetersius hilgendorfi; assembly: GCA_037577075.1. Taxonomy (NCBI): domain Eukaryota; kingdom Metazoa; phylum Chordata; class Actinopteri; order Characiformes; family Alestidae; genus Alestopetersius; species Alestopetersius hilgendorfi. The sequence continues at coordinate 3,413,154 of JBBIGB010000149.1, read as the reverse complement.
TACATGAGAATCGAAGTAGAACTGTTAATTATTTGTACTATTTTACAGCAAAATAAAATACGCTGCACAGTAGCTTTGCGGTTTGTTTGCTAACTCTGACTTGGACACTGATTAACTCTGGGCCCTTTGAAGTACTGTCCAAATCTGCAACCACATGGGAAAAGTAGCTGTGCAGAGGTGAAAGGGTCGTTTCCCTTTGGATCTGACAGTCAGGCGATGATGGTCTCCTGTCTGCACGGCCTGTAATTAGTTCCTGTTCCAGATGTCCATTGCGTGACACAGAGAATGAGAGAAGAGAGCAACAGCAAAGAGGTCACTGTACCTGAAAAATGAGTCCGCGCTCCTTCCCTGTTGTTTTCCGGCCTTTATTACCCTCCTGGCAAGTGTTGGTGGCAAGCCTCGGTTTCCAGCAATATCTAGAGCGAGCCTGGGTTCACTGTACAATCAAGGTGAATCAAGGTGAATCAGGTTTTTACTTTATTTTTGAGTAGAAAGAATAAATTTCATTCTAAGTCCAGTTGCTTTTGGCGCACATATACAAGTCTCCAGTGTCAATTTTGTATATACAATGAAACCAAACCACAGAAACTACTATTGCCATTTATCGACAGTCACACAGTATGAGTATGCGCCCTCTATATCCACTTTAATAGTACAGTGCAACTACCAGCGCATGTAATGCTCTTATTTTGATTGTTATATGTATTATTTCTATGTACAATATACTGTACACAAGCTGCTATGCTTTTGCAGAATACATACAAGCCTCTAGATTACATTCTTACATTCATAGATTATATATATTACATAATACATTCTTTTTGGAGGCTCATAAAAAGCACAATTAAAGTGAAATAAAAGTCAATTTGCCAATCTCATAAAACAAACAGCCTCACCATATGATAACCCTAACATGATCCATAGAGGAGAATATGGTCATATGACATCATAGACCAGACTTCTTTATCTTTGGTAAACCTAGAACAACTGTAGTGTCTAAACACACAAAAAATAATGTACACAAAAAAAATAAAATGTATACAAATCTAGAGACACAAAGAGTTAACATTTCTCTGGATTCTGAATGTGTGACAATGATACAAATATCAAATGAAGCACTTGAACGAACCTGTACCGACATTGCCAAAAATTGTGACCGATATGATGTTTGGGGTAAAAATGTTTCAAAAATGAATAAAAAACATTTCCATTAGAGCAAAGGATAAATATCTTTACAAAGGCTTCACAACATCTTCAAATAATGGAATGCAAGTTTAAAAGAGTTTAAAAAAAGAGTAAATGTTACCGCCTTACAGTATCAGTATAGCCAATTTTATAATTCAGTGCAAATGAGTTCACAATGTACTACAACATGTTTTTCTCATTTTGTGTATCAGCACTGTTCATTGATTTTGTCAGAAATCCAAATTAATTACAGAAAACCCCTGTAAATGGTTTGTATATTTTTTCTTAGAACCTAACTAATAATTATTTGCGAAAATCCCCGCAAATTTGCGGAAACCAAAGGTATCCTTCTGCTTTTATCGTGGCAATCATGCATTTTAGTGCTAAATTATTAAGAATTCTGCTAAATTTCCATGGAAAATATAACTATATAGTATACATTTTTGGTACTCTCGAGAGAACACAAGGAAAGCACATCTTGGGATGGTGAAATAACCCTGTACTCAGAGGCGGGAGGTTTGAAAGTAGCTTATCTGAGAATATTTTTCATTTCTGCTTGCTGCTGATTGGCTGCTGCCTTCTGACGCAACTCGCAAGGAGCCATCATTAGTGTTTCCATGAGTGTTCTCATGTTTTTTGTTTTGTTCTTCTTAAAGCCCTGCATTTTTATTACTAAATAAAATATATTCAATTAATACATTAAATTAATTACTGCATTTACCCTACTTATACCAAAGAAAACGACAGCGCACACCAAAGAAAATGCACATGCATGAATTACAGTACAGTCTTTACAGGGGTAACAATGGTATTTACATTCTAGCACTGCGGGAGGCGAAAGTTCAGTATACACTGTGCAGTATGGACATGGGTTTACCTTTACATTTTCTTTAAGGGTAATGTATTAAGCTGAGTTTAAAATGAATGTAAAAAAAATAGGCTTTTTAAAATTTTTTTTACAAATTCACATTTTTTCACAATTCATGGCTGCTCTTGGAACATGACCCTCACCAATTTCAGGGGTTTACTGTATATGAAAATATTTTGGAACCCGTTTTAAACACTTTTCCCTTTAAATCTGTGGAACAGGGCCATTTTGCACATTTAATATTATATAATGGAAGATTATGGTCCAGTTTCTCTAACCAAGACTAAACCTAAAATGAACTTCCAGTGATGATTCGCTATTAGCACTGGAAGAAAATTGGCTCTATGATGTATATAGTTTCATGGACTTTTGGAAGCCTGGTTCCTTCACGTGTACCTAAATAAACTCTTGTTTTCTGAGACACAGGCTAAAAGGCAGCGGCACCAATACTCCTTCGATCTTAGTAACCGATCACCTTTCAGAATTCAGTCATAGATGTACTCTGGAGTATAAATAGTATTAGCCCGCAGCGTTGTAAAGAAATAAAAATAATAATAAGCTTCAATAAACTATGAACCACCACATTTCTGCCCTAAAACAATGCTTCTGACATAAGAACATATGGGACAGAAATAGCGTAAAATTACATTTGCAAAACAGTTATAACAACATGTGCCTACTTTAGTTTTTGAATAAAGCACCATTTGTGGCCCAACCCTTTCAAGATAATAGATGTGCACAAAAAGGGGTGAAAATGATAACTGGTAAATCGGTAGTTCATCTGATATGACAAAGTGATCAAGAAACAAAAAGAAATGCTAAATTTGCACAAGTTGATGGGTTTGTGCTGTTTTAGATGCTGCTGCTGGAATGTGCTGGTCAGGAACCGAGGGATGGAGTTGGATGGAGACATTATTAATGTTATAGAAGTTCAAACTGCTTTACACCATTACAGCACAAAGGGACCCTAAAACAATGCAGCTGCCTCCGCTCTCTTAAGCACAAATAAACTGGTAAACTGGAACAAAACAGTGCAATTCACAGTGATGTGTTCTCAATATCATCTCCAAGGCCTACTGTAATATCAACAGGGTGGCCACTAAATAAATCAAGGGTAGGAAGTAAATTTGTACCACTTCTTTGCTAAAGTGACATTAGATATGATATGTCATACAAACACATTTTCATCATATTTCTGATAATAATGCACCCATTCTTCGTGTTAATGGTAATTTCCAGTCATCAGAAATATGTGAAAAAGTGCTCAGTGCCCAGTCTGATCCACAAAACATCGCAGCTTTTTAGTGTAACTAAACAGAATCACACATGATTAACTGAAGACTGAGACCAGCTGATTAAACACCTGCAATCAGGTGAAGTCCAAAAGGTTTGTGGTTAGGACTGGACACCCTCGATCTTCGGCATCACCACAACAATGCTCAAAGATAATCGAGGCAGGAAGAGCACATTTATGGAAAAGATTAGAGACTAAATTGATAAGAGTAGAGAGTCCAGCTCCTTCTGTGCTTCCTCATCCTGTCACAGACAGTACAAAGACAAAAAACAAAGAAAAGCTCAGTTTAAAATGTGTGTAGAAACTTCTGGGACTCAGATTAAAGACCATGCAGACTAAGGACCCACCTCTTTAGTCACAGTGCCCATAGCAGATGCAGAGTCACACATCATCTTGGCTTGGGTCTTCCGGCCCTGGTCTTTATAACACTAAAATCAATTAAAAAAAAGAAACACATTATCAATGTGGGTTCAAGCACAGAGCACCGAACCTGTAGATCCCATTAGGTCATTCTGTTCTTGCTGAAGCCTTGAATAAGGGGAGTTCTCACCAAAATGTCCCCCGTACACTTTCCAAAGAGTGATTTCTGGAGCGACGCCATAAACAAACCATGCTTAGCTCTCTAAAGAACCTTTCAGTATGTGTGTCTTACAAAATGCAAAACCTAGCCACCAATTAAAATGTTCCTCAGTGTGAAAAAGTCATTAAAACATGGCACTGCTAGTTCCTTTTGTCTGTAGGAGTGACAGATTATCACCATTTTTAATGTAAAATAGCAGTAAAGTGTAAATGTCATGCTATTGAAAAATAAATTAAATCAAACACATACTGGCTACCTGTCCTTGTGGGGTTTTTTTTAGCATTGTGTTAACAAAATATACAAATAACAACATAAAACTAATAACAAAAATAAAAGAATAGAAGAAACAAAGGAATACACAAAAATCAATAAAAGAAGTCTAATTGCAATGGAAGTCCACCAACATGAACGCTCAAATCAAACCAAATCTAAGCACACAGGTGAACACAAGAGAATCTTACCTTGGCTAAAAACACATAGTTGAACTTGGAGTACTTTGGACAAATCTCCTCAGCCTGTGAAAGGAAACACACAAGGAAATGAGCTGCTACTGAACCGTTTCCACCCATTTTATCAAAAGGAACAGCACTCTTTGAACACCATATTGCTGGTGACATAGGTTGAACACAGGACCTGATTTGGGGAAAAAACAGCTAATAGAAATGTGTGTATATCAACCATCTATGTGTATATCTAAATAAACATGTAAATAGTTTCTAACGCACTGGTACACACAAACACACACACACACGTACCACATTTCTACTGTACTAAACCTAGATTTGGGATGTATGAATGTTTCAGAGTCACCGTTCCCTTTGATTTTACTTCATATCTCCCACTGTATTGGAGCAGTGAGGCTGCAATGAAAAACACATCTTCAACGCTCCGAGCGACTTCCACTCACCGAAAAAGCAGCTGAAGCAGTTAAACAGCTAATGTAAACTCCCTGAGGATTCTGTGTGTTTAATGAGTTTGAAAACAACCTCGCTGTAAACCTCCACCCTTCAAGATCACCATCCTAAATAACTACCTCGTCTGCATTTACGACAATTCCACCATGGCACGAAGGAGCGAGGCTGGGTGCATCTGAGTGCACTCTCCCCTCCAGTTAGGCCTGATATTCTGACTCAACAACAAAACTGTCAGCTAAATCAATCCTGTCATTATGACATTATGTGCATCTCTTTACATTTTACATCCCCTCTGGTAGGAAAGCACACAAATAACAGAAAACTTTGTGTCCGAGCCAAAACCTGGCCCTTTCCCCTTTCATTTGTGCACCTTAATGGGACCTTCACATTCAGATTCTAATTCCTGAAAGGACTGTTCTTGCTCAGGACAATCTGAAATAGGGCGATTAACTAAATTATGTGTGAGCTATGAAGTCAGACATAATTAATTCATCTGATTAACAGAGACCAGAACAGCCAAGACCGAATTGTGTGGTCCTTCTGGAAGATTTTCGCTCTAAACCTGTTTCCCGGCTCTGCTGCCCAGTTTTTGTAGCTCACAGGGGATGTTGTATAACTCTACAGGATATGTTTGTTAAAGAAGGCTTTACAGCCTTTACCCTCCCGGCAAGGTGCAACAAGTTACAACACACGCCACTTAAATCAAAATTGAAGGGTGAGATACACAAGATGAGGAGGAGGCATGCAAGAGAGTGTCTTGGCCAGGAGTGATTTTATTTCTCTATATAAACATGCGAAATGTGGGAACACAGATTAAGCCTTTTAAATACCTGGGGTTTGCCCTTTAAATGGGTGCAGAAGTAACTTGGGGGCAAATCTCTACTCATCAGTTAACAAGCACGACAAGGCAGACGGCGGGTACCTCTGTAGGCTTGATGAGCTACAATCGGATGATTTACTAACGAGACTATGGTGGAAAAACAGCAACGAAAACTCGCATTTCTGTGAAATTTGTGAAAATTATTTTTAGAGGAGTTATAGAATTGCTTTCGTATTCTCATCTGCAAAATCATATAACAGAGTGAACCACACTCTGATCACAACTGAGATTCTGTACATAACAGTAGTAAATGTAAACCATGCGCAATAACCATATACATGATATAACTTGAGTTTCAATGCTAATCTTCAGTGTAGGACAGACTGGCCCACCTTGAGGAAGTTCTGTAGAGCTTCCTGGATGGTTGCGCTTGGGGGTTCTCCAAACAGCGTAGCAGCAATCTTTCTCTCAATCCATGTGCATTGAGCCACCTGTGCACACATATATATACAGAATTGTATATTTTGTATTTGAATTGTATATTGATTTACAGCATATTTTGAACACACTACACACTATTTTTTGGATGTTAAAAAAATGACCTAATGCATATCTCTGTAACCAATTGCAAACTTTTACTTTTAGCTTAGAACTTTTTATAGTATATTTATATACTTCTGTGTCATTTTGCAAACTTTAACTTTGACACTCAAGTGCAATATTGTTTCTAATAAAAGCACGGTCAAAGGAATTGGGGCAATCAGTAGCAGATACAATCATTTCTATATTTACTAGAGCGTGTAATGAATCATATTTTGTTGCATTTACTTGCTTGTCTTTCTGTTCCAAGTGATGATGCAATCAAAACACAATAGCATCACACATTGGTTCATTCACTCACTCGGGACATTTCTAAAAAACCGGAACGGACAGCTTTAAGCTGTCAGATATTTGACGCTTCTAACTGCTGTTAATTATAAGCTGCAGGAGTGTAATTGCACACTGTCACATTGTGTTTCAACTCATTTCCTGGTTAAAGACAAAGCTCGGTCATGCCTTAGAACTGCTACGTCTTTGTTCTTTACAGGAAGGTGCAATTGAAGGTGTAAGGGCATGATGTTCAATATAATCACAGAGGGGCTTTAGTCTAGCAGTTACCGAAATATAGTAATTGATGTATATTTATACACTCCAAACACTTCTCCTTATGCATATGAATGATCTATTTGATCATAATATAAATATAATTCCAAACTAAAATAAACTATCATAGGGCTGGGCGATTAATCGAAAAGTAATCGAAATCAACATTCAGAACCTATAATCGATACAAATTTTTTCCAGGCCGATTATTTCGATTACTTTCCCTTTAAAAACACTACCGCGTGTGGAGTCACGTGACCCCGCTCCATTATGTTACATTATTCCGCCAACATGGAGAGCTTAAACACAGACAACTGAGCAACTTGTCAGTGAACTATGAGGGCAAAAAACAATAAATAAATTAAATAATCGTTCATTAATCGTAATCGAGTTAAAATGTTCAATTAATCAAGATTTTGATTATAGGCCAAATCGCACAGCCCTAAACTATCACTACATCTGGTAGAAACGATGGAACATCTACTTGCAATATTGGGCTTTGCTTTTGTATTAGTTTCCTTTGGCAGCAAACAGTTATGAACACAATGTTTGACTAATCGAAAAAAAACATTAAATACACTTAAGCTAGCAATTAGAGAAGCTGAATCACTTTCAAGAAGTTATTAAAACATATGTTTTATCCTGACTTACCAGATTAACTCCTTTTTAATTGCACACATTTTAATTTAGCACATTTTAAATTTTACTACACTGTCTTTTTTTTATGGCATTTACATTATTATTTAATAATCCCTCTATTTGCTGTGTAGAGCTGCTTTGTGTATTTCTATTTTTGTTCTATATGTAAAGCACTTTGAGCTGCATTGAGCTTAGCATGTATGAAAGGAGCTACATAAATAATGATTATTATATTATATAATATACTACGGATTTTATCATGGACTGGCTTCAGAACTGTATACTGTATAAGCTTTTCAAATGGCATGTTTTATTAAAGTGAAAATGCGTACACTTCCTTTACAAATAAACATTTTGGAAAAAAATGTATTAAATGTGTCATAACCTTTCCACAGGACACACATTTCATGGTTATTATTTACAATATGTTACATTTAGCACATTTATAGTAAGTATTCATGACAGTGTGTGCAGAAGTATGTTTTCTGTAAAAGATATTTTCAAAAATAAGAAATGTGAACAGGGGAGCCCAGACTTCTGCACAGGACTCTAAATGGCCAGCGCAGATCAAATTGAAGACTGTGGGAATTATGTGCAGGGGAAGGTAATGGAATATGAAGAAATGTAGGGCTGTTAAAACAGTTAAAGCGAATAGTGATCATGAACATAAAGTATAAAGTATGAGACACAGTTTATTTAGAAAACTTCTTTCTAAAAAAGCTTTATAATGTTTTATAATGTACATATAATTAAATACTTATTCTGCCAGGCTGCAGTTCACTAGAGAAAGTGCAGGAGTCAATGCTGCTTCTTCAGGACAGTATTGTCAGGAGTAAAGCGGCTTCACTTCAATGCTTTACTCACAGCATAGCACCAGCGGCCCAGCAGATAATAAGACAGTGGATCCTGAGGCTTCAGTTCAATTGCTTTATCCAGATGATCCTATCAGAGGGGGGGGGGGGAGAGAGAGCGAGAGAGCGAGCACAGAGAGAGAGAGAGAGAGAGAGAGAGAGAGAGAGAGAGAGAGAGATCGTTCAAGAGAGGTAGGGAGAGAGAGAGGTAGAGAGAGAGAGAGGTAGGAAGAGAGAGAGGTAGAGAGAGAGAGAGGTAGGAAGCGAGAGAGGTAGAAAGAGAGCGAGGTA
>JBBIGB010000149.1:3071729-3085768 GCA_037577075.1 Alestopetersius hilgendorfi | reverse complement strand
CGCGTGCGTGTGTGTGTGTGTGCTGGTCAGTGTGTTTGTTGGTCTTTGTGTGTGTGTTGGTGTGTGTTTGTTGGTTTGTTTGTGTGCGTTGTTTTTTGTTGGTGTATGTGTGTGTGTGTGTGTGTGTGTGTGTTTGTTGGTCGGTTTGCGTGTGTGTGTGTGTGTTTGTTGGTCTGTGTGTGTGTGTGGGGGGTTGTGTGTGTGTGTTTGTTGGTCTGTGTGTGTGTTTGTTGGTCTGTGTGTGTGTTTGTTGGAGTGTGCGTGCGTGCATGCGTGCGTGTGCGTGCGTGTGTGTGTGTGTGTTAGTGAGTGGAGGTAAAATGGATGTTTCCTGCTTGAGCAGTTTTTTCACACATTACAGGTCAGCCTTGTTGTTTTTGGCCTTCATCAGAACAAGCCACTCATAGTCGAACCGTTCTCCCAGCCTGTGTGTGAGCAGGTGTATCAAAATGCCATATTAATGGACCCAGATGGGCCGAGGGGGGCTGTCTGGTGCCCAGTCTGCCATTAGGAACACACACCAAGAAGCCGACGGCCATTCGATTTGATTTACACGTCTGAATGCCAGCCCTGAGTATTTTTAGCCTCATCTTTAAACCCTTTTACAATAGCCGCCATGTGATGAGGGAGAAAGCAGAGTGTTGAGGGAGATCTTTACGGTTCCTGGTTTGGGAAAATGTCGTGGTCAGAGCTGACCTTATCATCTTTAGTGTGTTTTGGTGATGCCAACTGGAGCACGGCTCTGAGAGCTGCTCTCTCTTGGCTGGCATTTTAACGTCTGATGATCACGGCCTGACTGTGCTGTTCTCCGACTGCACTTTCACTGGAGTACGCTCAGAAACTCCACAAGCCAAAGATGTTCGCAAAAAAACCCCATTTTTGTTTGCATTCGACCCAAGTGCATCCGTTAAATTAGTTTTTTATTACTCTTTTAACTGAAATATATTCATTGTAATATTTTATCTTTACAGTCTTGATTGAAATCCCCCCCAAAATGAAGCTCAGTAAATTCCACAAGCTGCAAATATTTGCGAAAGGCTAGAAATGTGAACCGGATTAGAACTGGATTCATTTTCGGAATGATTTAATAAGACAGGAAGAACTGAGTCAACAGAAAATTGCCAGTGAGGAGTTAAATTAAGCTCATATAAAGACAGGATTTCTCTAAAGGTTTTATTCATCTGGCTTTCTTACCGCCATAATGTAAGAATGATTCATTTGGGTGGAGGTAGCTCAGTGGGTAGGATACTTGCCTCCGGACCAAGAGGTCATGGGTTCGAATCCTACCTTCCGCACCACCACTGGGTCCCTGAGCAAGACCCTTAACACTGAGTTGCTCCAGGGAGACTGTCCCCTGTAGGTAGGGAATGGAAGTCGCTTTGGATAAAAGCGTCTAATAAATGCCGTAAATGTAAATGGTTCATTCCTGTTTATCTTCACATGACTGTGCCATACGAAAACAACCTGAAATGAAAAACAACGTTGTTATATTTATTGTGTTAGTTGATGTTTGTGGTCCCATTAAGCCCAATTAAAAATTCATGTTTTCCTTTAGCCTTTTAAAACAACATCAGAACCAGTATCATCACGTTCACCTCCCCCTCGCACCCCTCTCACCTCTCTCCAAACCACGCAGAGTCCTTCGGAAATGTGTCATGGTACAGAGTTGGAAATGCGTCATGATTTGTGATTAATGGAGAATAATTAATTGAGGGGGGGGGGGGGGGGGGTTCTGGGGGGGGATATATCATAAGAGCTGCAGGAAAAGAAATATAAAAGTAGCTACAGTCACAAAAAACCAAAAATATCTTTGGTAAAGATGATAAAAAATGCTTTAAAAAGTGGTCAATCACCACATTCTGTTTCACTGGGGTGTAAATATGAGGTGGCGCATTTTTATATACTATTTTATATACTTATACAGTATAGTGAAGTGTGCTTGTGTTATACTGATAAGTATAAAGCAAGTAAATAAAATATACTTTGTAAACTTAAATTGACCTCATAAAGTATACTTTTATAAACTAAAAAATTTCTAGTACACTACAAGTACATGGCCCCTATACTTGCTGAACTAATACTCAAGCATACTTAATAAAATGAACTTTAACTACTTTTTGCTAAGAGCAGACATCCAAGAACATATCAATGAATGCGACTTGTTGACTTTTACGCATTAGGAAGTTATTGTAAATATAGCTCCGAATTTCTCCACTATCAGCAGAAGTATTTAGAGGCTTGAAGACAATGAACCTGAAAAATGAACCTGAAGCCCTAAAAGCACACGATTATCTTTCATGCATAAAGAGGGGAAGGATGGCTTGAGTTAGAGACGACCTTCAGCCCCAACAAACTTTATAGAAAACCATTGGAGAAGAAATACAAACTACAAACATGCGTCTGAGCATGAAACATCACTGGGACGGTGATAGGAAGTGGGTTCTCGGGTCAGACGAGAGACAAATAGGAGGCTAAGAGGTACGTTTGGAGGAAGAAGGGTTTAAGTCATGCATCTGGAACTGTGGAGGTATTGTTTCTTCCAAAAGAATCCTCTGAATACACATAGATACCTGATTTTTAACTTGGCCAAAGTAGGAATAATTTAACAAAATCTAACTGAGAGCTCAGTCCTCTGATTCAAATCCCCCTGAAAATCACATCTTTATATAATTTTATGCAGCAGTCTCACATTTTAGTATAAAATAAAGCTGATAAAAACTGATCAAGCCTTTTGCTCTTCTTTACCGGGTGTGCTAATATCTTGGGAGTGTATTCATAAAGTATTGCTGGATTGACCTTACTGTGTTTAGCTTTTCTGGGGAGTTTAGTCAGTTTTCTGTTTCTGACTCTGTCTCTGTTCAAAAGCATTTTAAGCTGGATATTTAATATTCGAGTGTCTTGTCTATTGGCGTCATCTTTGATTCTGCTGTTCTAGGTGCGTAAGCGCAGTAAGGCATGCAGGGCGGGGTTGAGAGAGGGGGACGAGCTGGTGTCCATCAACGACAGCTCCTGTGGGAGTCTGTCCCACGCTCAGGCCATGAACCTTATCGACAGCATCCCTGGGGCTCTGCGCATCCGGGTGAAGAGGTAAACCATATTTTCTGAGTATAAAGTGCGGCAGGCTATGAGGTTAATTTTTAGATGTTGCCAAATTATGCATTTATGTCAAAGATTGTTCCGATGATTGATTGTGGCAGATAATGTATTTATGTATAAATTAGAACAGAGAAGATTGTCCTGTTAATGAAATGCTGAGCTCCAAGTCCAGATCTTTTTTTGCTGTCCTGTAATTTACTCGCCTTTTGCCATTTTACCTCCTTACATGTGTGTCAGGGCACCGGCTGGCTTCCAGTCAGTTGTTCTGGTGCCCCGAGCTCCTTCTCCCCGCATTGATAAAGAGTACCGTGCTGCCCTTAGGGCCAAATCCCCATCCAGCTCCAGACCGCAGCAGCCCAGTGTCCGGCAGGTCCACCGCAGCTCAATGATGTCCCCGACTGGCCGCAGCGGTCTCACCTCCCCGCCGGGCAGTGAGGCCTATTACGGAGAGACGGACAGCGACGCAGACGTGGCGGCCCACGAGAAACAGCGCAGACAGAAGCGCCGCAGCCCCAGTAACGCTGTCGGAAAAACCGGTCGCACTTCCCCCGAGGGCGGGGAGACGTCGGAGATGAGCGGCTATGAGAGCGCGCCGGATGCCCAGGGCTACACCGCAGCAGGGCCTGCAGCAGGAGGGGGTACTTTACCAGGAGTGGCCCGTCGAGAAGTCATTTACCAGCCCCCACCATCTGGAGCCTGGTCCTCCCACACCTCCACTGAAACGTCCTCCATGAGCGCAGGCGACCAGAGCCCTGCGGTGATGGAGGAGGACAGTGGGTTCCAGGAGCCCACCAACATCCCTCCACTGGTGTCTCCAGAGAGAGCAAAGGATGCCCTGATGCTGAGCTCAAGGGGCCAGTTGGTGCCCATGGTGGGGCCAGTTGACAATCCGGTAGATGAGGAGCTTACAATGACCTACATGGATAAAGCGAAACAAGCCAGTGAGTATCGAACACTTGTGTGCTAAAACCACATATCAGGTGCTGGATGGTCATGTGACATCACTTTCATCATAGTTACAGAATAGCTCACGGTTGATTTTAGCAATGGACCTCATGTTAATGCTACTGCTGGCATTTCTAAGTGGGTCTCTTTACGCTGAATAAATTGCCTCAGGAAAGACACTGAAGAGGCACTAGTAGAAGCCTGGATGAAGTCCAGAAATACCCACTAGAACAACCGGCTCGCCTTTGTGTGTGGCTTGTGCTTTGAATGTCACCACTTGTCTCAGGTAATGTAGTTAACATATTTTTTTTAAATGGTAATGCGATAGTCTGCATGGGACCTCTTGAGGAGAGATGATCTGGCCACACAGGCTCTTAGAGCCCGGCTGAGGGTCTATATTTGTCCTGTGGTTCTGTGGGTAGATAACCTGAGCGCTGCTTCGATAAGATGGCCAAAGCATCTCCAGCTGCTCTCTGGTGTCAAGTAGCAGAGCCCCGGCTCCCCTGCCAGCCCTCTCTTACCCCGTCACATCCCCGCTTCCAACCTGTTCACCTCTCCTTTCAAACTACAGCCTATCTCTTTATCTCCCATACACACATTTAACATACATATCTTCTAAATGATCTTACCCCACATTTTTATTTCACGCTCATAATTTCTACCTGCCTACAAATGTAACAGTCACAGTTACAGTCGTGTTCTTTTGTGCTATTTATAACGTGTGCAGTGTGTCAATGACTGCCAGATTTAGCAAGCAGTTAAAGTTATGATGCGTATTATGAAGCCGAGCTGAAGAATGCGTTTGTTGACCCATGGGCAGTTGTTCAGCAAAGCTTTGAGTTCCATGTTTGTTTGCTTTTGGAAGGCGTGTTATGGGAGCAATGCTCATAGCAGGAGGGTAAAATGAGCACAACTTTATTAACATATTATAGAATCACTTAGGCAGTAAAATACTGCATGACCCATGAGGGACTAGGGTAATTATGTTTCTATCCATATAAATACTACATGCATTCTTCTATAGGACAGGGCTGCTCAACTGATGATATTGTCTTTGATGTAATTGTATCACCATGTCTGGCTGCTATTAATGTAGCGTCATTTTCACTGCACTGTCAGTACATCAGTGGTTAATATTAGTATACAACCTGGGCACATTTCCTCTTGCTGCTTGTACATAATATACATTTAAAATTAAATGCATCGTAGATTTGCAAAATTGCCACACCTTATTACTGTTATTACAGTATATTACAGTATAATTGAGTCTACAAATATAATGCAGTCTAAAAAAAGCTAAAAGCAAAGAAAAGCTATCCTGCATTTCAGCATAAGAAGGAAGTTCTAAAACTCAGAACGGAAAATAGAGCTGCTCCTGCCCATGACTATTTGAGGATGTGCTGTTTCTGGAGGCAAAATAAATAAACCCCCATAAATCTCCAGACAAGCAAACCTCAGGTCCTGCCCATGGCCTGTGTATTAAGACCAACTCTGTACACATACATATGAATGGAAATAATTTGCAGCATAAAATGTCATGGTGTTGAATTGTTAAGCCATGGGCCTGCAAAGCATTCTTCTGGTCACGGAGTCATGGTAGAAAATAGTTGCTTATTAGATGTGAAAGGGTGATTGCCTGTTGAAAAACTCCTCAGGCTGTTTCAGGCACTGACATCATGAGGCTTAAAGATTAGATCGGATTGTTAATCAATGAGAGAGGCCAGGCTCATAACACTCTGTGCCAGCCCATAGAAGGGCCACCCCTGGCAGAGCATGCTATTTAACAGTTGCAGTACTGGACCATCGCCAGACATCCAACAGATGCACTGATATCAGTCAGACTCCTGCACATGCTACAGTATAAAGGCAATGATTGGCCTGTGATAGACCTACAATCCTATGCAATCTTTGGCACCTGGAAAAAAATCCCAGCTGTAGTAGTATTGTTCGTGTTGAAACGCTAATATTGAAATAAAAACGAATGACATTAATTCAGTAAATAGTGGTTTTGTGTTCACTTAACAATTCCAAGACCCTTTTCCTCATCAAAGCCTAGTATTAACTTTGGTTTGGCTCTTTTTTTTATTAGATTTAATTAGGTGTGTTGCCTAGCAGTTACTGGAGATATACAGTACTATGCACAGCTCATAATCTGGTGGTGACACACAATTTTCTCTCCTTCCTATTTCAGAGCTGAACCGTGGTGAGTCGCTGCAAGACAAGCAGGTGAAGGAGGCTCGGACCAAGTGTCGAACTATCGCTTCCCTGCTGACCGATGCACCCAACCCCCACTCCAAAGGCGTCTTGATGTTCAAAAAACGCCGCCAGCGCTCCAAGAAGTACACGCTTACAAGTTACGGTAGTGTGGACGAGGACATGCAGCCGGACTCTCAAGAAGAGGATAGTCTCTTCCCTGGCAGTGAGTCGGAGTTTGACGAGGATGGCTTCAGTGCAGCCCCTGATCCCATTTGGGACAGTGAAGTCTTGGACATGCTGGACAAGAGATCAGCATCTAGAGGCATGGAAGGGGAGGGAGTAGAGGATGCCCTTAGCCCTGGCCTCAGTGACACTATAGGGAGGGGGGCACAGCTATTTGAGCAGCAGAGGAAGAGAACTGAGGAGCATGCAAAGAAGCTGGCTGCTTCTCAGGTGCCTCAGAGTCCCAAGCAGAGCCAGCTACAGAGTGAACCACAAACAAAGGAGAGACCCAGTGTTCAGCCACCACCAGTTGCACCAAAACCTGCCAGGCCACCAGAGTTAACACAGCAGCAAGAACCTGCACCGGCAGAGCCACTAATCCCAGTATCTCCACCGCAAGTTGCACCTATAGATACCACCACTGTATCAATATCAGTTCCCACTGAGGTGTCTGTAACAAACCAGCCTGAAGCTCCTGTCTCAGCAGTGGTACCTCCACCTCCTACTCCTCTGCCAGAGTTGCCAGCAAGCTCAGTGCTGAACCGCACAGCCCGCCCTTTTGCCCCTGGGTTCATTAGCAACAGAGCAGCGACTGCACCTGTTGTATTCCGTCCTGCTGTTGCCAAGAAGGCTCCCAGACCGGTCTCGGTCGCTGTGGTGGCAGCTCCTTTCACCTCAGAGGAAAAACCCATGGATGTTGCTTCTACTAGTTTTACAAATAGTTCTGCAGTTCTTGCTGGGATGCCCTCCACTCAAGCTCCTATGCCCCCTGGCCCTCTCCCACTGCCTACTTCTGTTCCAGATCATGTGCACTCGTATCCTCCACATCCGTCTTCTTCTATGGACAATGATCTGGCTGCCCCTTCTGCAGCACAGACTGCTGTGTCAGCTCATTCATCTTTACCTGCAACCATCATTACTGCCAGTGCTTCCCCTCCTGGACTCACTGATATGACTTCCATAAAATCTATGGCTTCTTCTGTGGCCCCTGCCCCGGATCCTTCAATGATTCCTGATGCTCCTGCCGCCTCTGTGACCACTGACACTCCACTGTCTCCTGTTGTGTACCGAGACAAAGCTTCGATGGGTGGTGGACGAACCGGCATTCTTCAAGACGCTCGCCGCCGTAGCAGCAGTAAACCAATGTTCAGGGCACCTGACAGCAAGAAGAACTCGCCCAACCCAGAGCTGCTCTCCTTGGTGCATAATCTGGATGAAAGGCCCAGGGATCCATATTCAGAGCCTGTCTATGACTTTCAAGATGAGTCCTACGACATGGACAGCAGGAGGGGAAAAATGCCACCACCAGTGGCACCTAAACCACGTGTCATCCCAGAGGTGTCCCAGATTCCCCAGGCAGAAGGCAAGGGTGCTGAGCTGTTTGCACGAATACAGAGTCGCATGGATCTCTTCGTCGTGGATTCAACACCCACAATCCCTCAGCAGCAGCAGCAGCAGCAGCAGCAGCCGCAGCCACAGCCACAGCCACAACCGCAGCTGCAGCCACAGCATTATGTACAGACTCAACAACCTCAGTCATTCATGGCCATGATCCAGCCACAAGAACCCCCCCTCACCTCATCACAGTGGAAGTACTCCCCAAATGTCCGCGCTCCTCCACCCATTGGGTACAACCCCCTGCTGTCACCTTCCTGTCCTCTGGGGCTACAGCGTGCAGGTGCCAAGCAATCTGAAGGAAGCTCCAAGGTGGGTAGAAGTGGTTACGGGATGCAGAAGGAAGGTATCAGAGCCATAGACTTCATGAGACGGCAGCCTTACCAACTCAACCCAGCCATGTTCAGTTTTGGAGGTGGCTCCAGCACACAGTCCTTTGGTCCCTCCTACCAGTACCAGAGGCAAGCCCAGGAGGGCCACACCTTAACCCCGCCAAGGCAGGTACCTGTAAAGACTGCGCGTGTGTATGAGATCAAACGCTTCTCCACACCTACGCCAATGTCAGGCTCAACGCTGGCTCCCACTGTAATAGTTCCTCGTTCACAAACCACGCTGGGTGAGCCTATATCTCGCTCAAATATGACTTCCCCCCCCCCAGGGCCTCCTCCACCTCAGCCTGTTCCTACATTACCTGTTCCTAAATCTAGAACCATGCCTGCACGAGGCCCAGGTCTGCCAGAGCTCCCAAAAATTGCTGCAACCCCTATACCTCACCCTACACCCTACTCACCCCCAGCTCCCATGTCCAGCATGATGAGCCTGAGCTACCCAGGTCTCCAGGCGGCCAAACAGTTCAAGAGCGCCCCTGAACTTAGCGCCCTACCCCCCCTGAGGCCTCCAGTGCAAGTACCCAAGCCTCACTTCATTGCTACGCGCGCCGGCATTCAGCCGCATGTCTGGAGGCCCGGTGCTCTGCACCACTGAGAGGGTGACCCTGTCTGACACAAAAGAAAACATCAACCCACCCCTCCCCACAGTTCCACCAAACGACTATTCCTCCAGATAAATCTGAGCAGAATTATTATATATAACAAATTGGGTTAAATAATGAATCTGTAACACTGTGGGGGACTAAAACGCTTTTAAATTACTCAAGGCAAATCAAAAGCATGTCCAGTTAAGTATTCGGAATCAGAGTCTGTCTATTATGCTTGAGGTGAGGTCATGTAGTGTATTGCAATGCACTTTTTAATTACCTCCAAATCTTTCACATGTGAAGCTAAGTGCCACTAATACTGAATGTTCAAAGCTGGACATCTCAAAGTCCTTTCTTCACTTTGATTTCGCCTTCTGGATTGTGTTTCATGTAGGAGATAATCTAACCTGTTGTTAGTGCTAAATTCAACACATTGAGATGATCCTTCAGAAACCAGGGCAGTGATTTGTACCGAGGAGATCATCTCACAGAGCAGTCTTACGTTACCGACTGCCAGAATCTTGAGAGGAGAATCGCAGGCAGGCAAAGCACTTAAGCAACTACAGCACCAAGGAAAACCGACTGGACTGACTTTACTGAACTACGTAACTAAGTACTGAACTAAGTGTGCGAGAAGTTTTTTTGATGGTTGACTCTTTGGATTGGCCACACTTTCCTGCAGGGTCTTTTTGCTGGGTCCTGGATTGCTTAAAAATGAATCGGACTTGTGACGCACTCTCCAGGGGGTGCAACTGTAGGCCACCCTGGCTCTCACAGGCCTATCAGAAATTATATCTTTTCTGGCAGAGCCTGGACGGAACAGGTGCAGGGGTGTCAGAGCCTATTTGTGGGAGCAAAGTAAACAGCAAAACCAGGATCATCCCGATGAGTCCTGACTACATGTGTGGCATTCATAGACCACTCATTATGATAAAAACATGACGAAGGCAAAACCGCACATTATTGGCGACCTGTGTTACAACCCATGTGGTCAAACTGGCACGTGGTAAAACTACTATGGACATGATTAAAACAGCCTGAATGTGAGGCTTTGAGCTGTGTTTTCATATAACCAGTGACTCCCTGCTTGCTTGGTTAACACTCCAAGTTTAGGAAGGTGGTTTACTGGATCACTGGAATTAGGCACCAGGTTCCTGCCAGTCATGGCTGTCATATTTTATAGCGACAGCAGAGCAGAGGAACTGGAAACCAGACTGTGGTAACTGGACGTGATATTTGGGTGAGTTCTCAGAAGCAATCTTTTAGAAAGGAAGGTAACCGGAAAGCAAAGCTGATCTGTTGTCAGGCAGCATTGAGGGAAATGATGGGAAGTTGTACAGGAAAAGAGAACGGAAATCAGTCTGTACCACTGAGAGAATGGATACGAAAATGAGGTATTAGGGCTGATTTGTTTTGTTTTGTTGTTTTATTTTTAAATGCGAAAAACTTGAATCAGGCACAGCATTGAACATCTCTCACAAGCCCGTCTAGCTGCTGTCCTCACTGAATTCTTTCTTTTGTAAACTATATCTGAAGCTTAATAGTGATAGACTTAATAGTACCCAAACGTTTGCTCGCAAAATAAACGCAGACTGGTGTAGTCCACTGTTCTGAGAGGTCAGTATATTTGGAAACAGCACTACTGTATGTTTTTGCGCTTTGTGTAACTGAATTAGTCGACTCTTTAGGTGAATGAGAGCGAGTGTAAAAGTGTTTCAGGGTTCATGAAGCAACGGTAGTGTGGACTGAATGACTTTTGATGGAAATTTGTTATTTTTCATGAAATAAAAATAAACTTGGAAAAAAAAAACGAGTTTCTCCGTTGTTACACCACACTGCACCCCTAACTTTATTACAGCTTTTCACAGGAAGGTTCACCCGCACGTTGCTAACTAAAGAAAAATCCACAGGCTGGCCACAAGAGGGCGCTCTTTCTCCAGTTCTTATACAAATGGCCTGCTACATTGAAGCCTAACCACAAATGGCACCCTGTTCCCTACATCCTATATAGTGCATTAAAGAAGGTCAGGAAATGGCTTTAGCAGCCAAAGAGCGCATCATATGTTTAATACGGAGCTGATTGCCCTAAACAAGGTGCTTACAGTCAACTTAAAGTTACATTATTAGTTAAAAAAGATCATAATACACTATCATAATCATTTGAATGAGGAATTTCCTGTTTTCCCATTATCCTCCAACAAAATGTGACTTGCGCCTGTCTTTAAAGCATCTGCTGTATCTAAGCAGATGTGTTTGAGGAGGATAGTCACTGAACAGCCCCTTCAGGGTCATGAATATTCATGAAATCACCAACCATTCTTTGAAGTGAAAGTGACCATTTGTCATACGTGAACACACCACAGCACACAGTGTGAACAGCATGAATTTTTTCCTCTGCATTTAACCCGTTCACCAAGTGAAGCAGGGGGCAGCTACGAACACAGCGCCCGGGGAGCAGTGTGTGGGACGGTCCCTTGCTCAGGGTACCTCAGCGGTGCCTAGCGGTCTTGGGAATCGAACCCGGACTTTCTGGTCGCAGGGCGAATGCCCTAACCACTAGGCTACCAGCTGCCCCAGTGTATATGTATATGGGTCTTAAGAATGGACCAATTTCACAACAACTGTCACCTCATTACACAGAATCAGAAACAAAAAACTTTATTGATGCCGAAGGAAATAGCTTATGCATAATTACACAGCGACACAAAGAAAAGAACAGTATAAAAAATAAAGTCACGGGTAATAATCCCATCCCCCGACCACACAGACAGAACATTGCCATCTGAAGACAAGCAGAAACAGCAGAACTATATTTGACTGATTAGTTATTTACAATAAAATGATGGGCATCTCCACTCATAAAAAACGCTGGGAGGGTCAGTACTGAAGCACAGCCCCCCTCAAGGCCCCATCAAACATACTGGCATGTCCTGTGCGGCTCCTTGGAACAAACTGCCTCTCCCAATTTTGCACTGAGAGGCTACAGTAGTTCTAAATGCAGAATAAAGCTGGTGTGTGTCTGTTTTAAACTCGGCCTAACATTCAGAGGTGCAGTTGGCTGTCAGACGGGTGCAGCATAAAACTCCTCACACACATGCATTCATCCTATATTTAGGGCTGTTAATGTGTCCGGCTACTTTTTATGGATAGTCTAAGCTTTCCCTTTTCTATCAAGTGTGGTAACATTGATATTATGTGTATGAATGACCTTTGGATGCTCACCAGGTTAAATGGTTTTCCATTTTTATAGCGTCTTGCAAAGATTCGCCTTTCGTTTTGGGGTTTTTATAGTGATTTGAGTCCAACATGCAGATTATGTCATACCCAGATAATCAAGTGAGATCCAAAAATGCACCATTGATGTTTGAAGCAAAGCAAAACCCTTGTTATAGATCCAAAGAGAAAACAGGTACGAGCCGTCATTCAGCCCCAATTGACACCTGTGGTACTCGGATAATACGCTTCGCAGCTTAGTGACCTTATTATGATGTAAAATGTGAAAATCTTCACTGAAGCAGGGGCTAATTAATGCAGGAGGAAATGAGACCGATCTATCACCAGCCCCCCCCCACACACGTACACACCCAATATGTAGAGCCATCTTTGCCCCCCTCTCGCTCCTTCTCCCTCTGTTATATTTAGCCCATGAAGCATCTGCAAGAAAGATATTAGTCTCTTGATATCGCCATCAGCACTTCAGACCAACCCCCCCACACCCACACAGTACCCCAGTCTCTATCTCTCACACCCACACTGATTCTCCCTCCCCCTTCAGAGATCTGCCGTCCAAGTCCGAACTGGATTTTGCACTCCTTGGGATCTTGGTCCAGCCATAGGTCAGAGGCACCCCAGGATTTGTACGCTTTGATTCAGATTAATCGGACGCTTCCTCTCGAGACCTCTTTGGAGGAGCCTTGAACCCGGGTGAGTGGACCGTGACATGGGCTGGCCTTCACTAACCACCAGCATGCGCCGGTTAACAATCACATTGAACCACATAAGCATTTCTTCCCTCCTGGGATTTGAACCAATCATGGCGTGTTCACGACTCTCGTCAAGATATGCATGATCAACTTTTGGTATTTTGATTTTGGGTCCACGCCTTAAAGACGCTGGCAGCGAGAGACAGTCCTGAGCTGCCCCCTCCTCTGCCCGGCTGTTGATTTTATATGGAGTGCAAAGCCTGGAACACCCAGCTGGGTTAACCTGAGCTCAGTGGTGCAGATTGCGAGTATTTTAAAGGAGCGCCTCTACGTCCTTGCGTCCATCCATGCATTCAACTTTGAGGAAGATCGCAATTTTCTCACTAAAATTATGTCAGCAAGCGTAATTAGGTGAGTTTGTGGAGGACAATCCAACCATGTGATGTGACGCTGACGCCACCACTGGCTGCTAAAAGACTTGCTCCAAAATGCTGTTTAAAAATAGCTGGAGTGGATTGAGTTACAGGCAGGTCAATGCAGTGTCTGCCATTAGCAGGGTCTTGAAAAAGTGGCAGAGTGAAGAACTTCAGATGCAGGATTCCCTGTTTATTCTTAAATAAGCAGTTGTAGTAGAAAGCTCCACCTCGACACAGTCCTAATATTCCCTGTTCTCGGGTTCTGTGACGACTCCAGAGGTGGCCCTCATTCTTCTGCGGAAGGAAGACGTCGTGTCTGGCACTTGTGTCAGGCGATAAGAGCCCAAACAAACTGTGGTGAGGTTGCCAGGTTCTCTTTCTCAGGCTTCACCTTGGAATTTGGGGAATGTGAGGTCATACACACACCATGGGTGTCCACCATCCCATGGCTGCTTCAGTATGATCACAGCACCATTCCAGTCACCAGATGGTGCAACACTCCAGATAAACAATTTCTTTTGCTTATGGTGGCCGGTTTGGCTGTTCAGCCCAAATTCTTCTCAACATGTTTCTCTATCATCAAATTCTTGCTAGAACCCTAAAGAAATTGGGTCACAGAGATTATTCTGCTGGACTGCTGCTCTACCGACCTACCAAACGAATTCCATGGATATTCTTTAAGAACTTTTGCACTGTGATAGAAAAAATACATCTAACTCCTAAAGTGATCCCACTTCAATTCTGACGCTTGATAATAATCATCAAATGGGTTCTTTGGAGCAACAACAAAGAAGAAGTGAAAGTGAAGTGAAAGTGACCATTTGTCATACGTGAACACACCACAGCACACAGTGTGAACAGCACGAAATA